>JANHFX010014842.1:0-16905 GCA_027560015.1 Chloroceryle amazona | reverse complement strand
ACGGCACGGCACGACACAGCAGTAGTGAGCACAGCCAAACTTGCTTCGGCTGGGTTTTAACCGAGTAACTACGACTGGGTGTGCACAGCTACAGGAAGCCGCCCGAGCCGAAAGTGAGAAGAAAATCAAGGAGGGAGTGGGGAGAATAAGCAGGAAAATTGAGTGCAGGAGACACCAGAACAGCAATTACTGCAGGGAAGACTGAAGATGGTTCCTTGCAGCAGGGAGATGATCATAAGGCACAGGCAGCCAACAGTGTCCGGCCTTTCAGGAGAGAGCCACAGATCTACCTATAACCTTTCCTATTCCACACGTAACAAAAATCAACTAGCATACACTTTTCGTTTGCATTTCATCCTAATACTGGGCTTTTCATTAGCTCGGGAGAGTGTTGCGACTCCCACATCAGCAAGAATTTCCTGATTGCTTTCAGAACCGCTGCTTGCCGCATTCCTCTGAGAAATGCCTCACCATTTGCACAGCATAAACAAGCACATGCATGGGCAGGCAACATTTTCTGGAAATCCTTTGCAGCAGTGAAAAGTGGACACTCCTCCACATGACCTTGTTTCTTAGCATGAACTTTGACTTCTCAGCTTCTATCAGTGCTTTTAAAATAATATTTTTTGGTGATAAAAAGGAAAACAGGATAGTAGAAAGAGTAAAATGTAGCTGAAATAATGGTTTGACACTTCCTGGGGAAGACTGAAAAGAAAGTATTTTACAATAGGCTTTATTGTAATTTCCAGTATATCCTCTTGTCCACTGTGGTTTCATATCATCTTTTAATTAATTTTGTTCCTAAAGGCAGGTTCTGGATCCTTGTTCCCTATTTCCAACATTTTGTCCTTCATGTCAGCTTACTGTACTTCCAACTGACTAGCAGATGTTTGTGCTCTTTGTCAGAAATTTACTATGTGCCTTTATTCTTTATGAGGAATGGCTGATTTGGCTAGGCTGGAACTACTGATGGCAATAACAAAAGCATGGGGAAAATTCTGACATATTCCAAATATAATTTTCATTATTTTAAGAATAAAATCCTGTTCTTCTGTGATGTTTCTTTTCCAGTTAGGATGTTCTAGATTGGTGTTCAGATCCTTCAAAACAGTCCAGTGTTTTCCTTTCAGCTCAGTCAGTCACTGTAACAATGGCCTGAACCATTAGACTTGGAGTCATCAGTTCAGTAATTTTAGCAACTGTTGCTTAAATATTTCTATATTAAGGTAAATAGAGATATAGAGCTAAAGCTCTCAAAACACTACGTGGATGTGTTTCATGCAGAGAGCTCTAGGAAGTCATGAAACAGCTGAACAGTTTACACCCACATATTCAACACTGTTTTGCAGAGTAGTAAGTTGGTTACTGTGTCATACATACTGCATGATTTCTACTGACTTTGACAGATAAAAAACAGGGAAGCAAATTCTATTTCTGAACCATGAACAGAAAAATATATGGCTACATCAATACTTAAAAAGAGAATTATTTTAAAAGCCCAAAGCATTTTTGAAACTAAGTGATTAATTCTTAAAAATTCTTGCACTTGTAGATACAGGCATAGAAAGCTGAATACAGAAACACCTAATATCCCTGATTATGTTTCCTTTAAGCAACTGCTTATGATTTCATGCATGTCCTCCTATCATGAGTGAAAATTAGACTGTTCTAAAAAATAAAATAAAAGACTTTTCTGTTTAGCTGCAAAACAAGGTTGAAAAATGAACATAATTTTTCCTTCTCTCTCACACTCACCCACACAATTTTTATCCCGTGAGAATTTCTTTTTCATTCCTATGCCATTAGCCATCCTCCAGGTCTTCCTTCAAACAGTGCCCTGATCTCTCTGTGCACATGCCATACAAAACTAGCTGGAAAGGATTTGCAGCTACTACTAAACTTGATTAGATCTCAACTGCTAGTCTAACTATGAATAAGTTTAGGCAGGGTATAATAATTCCTTCTTATGGACCCCTTTCCTTGCCTAGCCCTTGATGAAAGTCATACACTAGGATTTCCCTCACCTTTTTCCTACAAAGAGCTCTAATAGCAAAGCATACCCACCTTTATGCACTCAGAATTAAGAGCTGATAAAAACACCTCCCTCTCACCTAGCAGCTAGCACAGTGTTTGTCTGATGAACAAGAAAAAAGTCTGTCTTCTGTCCACAGTTTTCAACCTGCCATACATTTTCCATTTTAATGCTCTTAAACACAAGAACTACTCAGTCCTTCAAACTCTTCCACTGTGCATGATACGTACAAATAGTCACTTGACAAAACCAAGGGCAGAAATTATGTGTGACATGGTATATACGTTACAAACATACAGGTAATCATTTCCTGCTTGGAAGTTACATTAATTTCAGCCCTTCCTCCAAGTATTATTTAATACTGGCAGTATAATACTTAATGTGTTCTCTCCACCCAAAGCCAGTGCTCTAACCAGAGGGTAAAATGTCATGCTTCCTTTCCCTTCAAAACAAATAGCTATTCACCCTTTGTAAAATAAATAAAGCTGCATCATTAGAAATTGAAAAGCTCAGATACCATGTTATCAGTCTGTTCCTGTTTTCATATTTACTGAATGAAGACTTAGGTGTTGGAAAAATTAGATATAAAACATGGCTTGTGAAGATTCTTACAGTTTTAACAGGACATGAGGCATAAGAATGTCATAGCTATTTTCATGTTCATATTGAAAACATTAGTGAATCTCTTTCTTGGGGACCTAATTCTTCCTATAAACCACAAAGATGTATAATTTATACCTACCCAGGAATATAGATCCAACCTTCCCTTTTCTGCTCAAAGTTGACTCCTCCAACACTATAATGCTACAAGACCCAAGTCCTTCTGGAGTCCTGTATCTGAAGTAAATCTAATGTCCCTTTGAAAGATGCTTACCCAGGTTTAGTACCTACCAATCAATCAATTATTCTCTTCTGCGGGATTTTTTAGAAATCCAGGTGTTTATAATCTGAACTGGGACTTTGGACCCCAAATGTTTAGTCCTGTTTGAAAAGCATCATCACAGACATGTTATCTGTTATGTGCAGGATCTAGATTTGTTACAATATTTTACAAAGTATTTGGATTAAAATATTTTTTTCCAAAGTAAGTTTTCCAATTTCCATGAAAACCCGGTTTCCAGGTTACTTTAAGGATACTTTAAATGAACAATAGCTGATTTCAGTAGCTGCTCTACAGAAATATAGCATTTGGAGTCTTGCCTACAGTACGATAGATTTTTATGGGTATTAAAAAAAGTAAAATTTGTATTTATAAAAAAATATGTATATGCTTCTTGCAGCTACTATGTAAAGTTCTCCAAACATAACCTGTTATACACATTAAATTTAAGTTTTAGAGTTCCCACCCAAACAAGGAGACCAATATATATCCATACTTCACCTATATGTATCTGTCAATGCAGGAATATAGCACAATAAAAAAGGAATAATATCTAGTAAGTTTAATTTTCTAATAATTTTACAACTTTTAATGAAACCTGACTGAGCCCTGCCTCACCAGTGCTATTTCAGTATTGCTCCTGTGATCTCTTGCATTACTGTGGTGATTCCCCCAGCAGATGCTCTTTTCCCTCTGCAGGTTTCCACCCATCTCCTGCAGACCAGAGAGTTTCTGCTTCTCCCCTGGTGCTCCAGAGACAGCCTTGGCTATACCATGAGACTGAGGTAGGACTGTCCTGTTTGACATGTACTGAGCAAGGGAAGATCTCACCTCTCTGATATAAATGATGAGAGGCACTTAAAATCCCATAGCCAAGAGATTCCAAACACCTCTAGTCTGTTGATACATGAGTTATTCTCTAAGCCTTGCCAATGTGCTTGAGAAGAGTCTGGAAAGGATGGACTTTGCTGGGTAGACACAGTTTTTTAGCTGGTTATTAAAGAAAGCTCCAGATACAAAACCTAAATTTAACACAGGAAGAATGAGAACCAGCACCTTACAGAAATGATCCTGAATCTTATATCCAACACTTCAGAGAAGACAGAAGACACACACTAAGGAAAACAAATCCACTTCCTAATAATGTTATTAAGTATCAACCTGCATCTCTTTCAGTCATGTAATGATCAAGTTCCATTAAAAATATCGCACCATATGTTGTAGTACAGATTTGATCACGTTTGCACATACATATTTGTTAACAGATCTTGGAAATAGTCATAAGCTAAGTATTATACTAACTTTTATTTGGACACAACAGTAACATATTTTTCTAAATAATGTTATTGTTTTCTCACTTTTGTGTAAATCTAGGTAAATAAAGCACCTCCACTGAAAAACAGGATGACTTCTAATTCACTATCAAAAGCTTTTTAGTATGACAGGTATATTAGTATTTCTAAGAAAAAAGTAAAACATGACTGTCATTCAAAGCCAGTTTTAAGATTATCCCCTACTCAAATCAGTTTAGCTAGAATTACATTAATTTCTTCCAACAAGGGATATCTAAAGATGAAGGAATCTTCAGGCTGATGGATCTGATTAAATATGCCATGTACAGAAAAGAAACATGAAAGATTAGGACGAGGAAAGAAATAGGGAAAATTACAGTTTACATGACTTTTCTCTTAGGTTTCCAACGAAATGTTGTTTAATATAGAGGGCAGTGTGTTTTAACTTTCATCTACTACTCCACAAATTATTTTTCTGTCCTGCTATGTAAGTACACCTTGTTTGAGTGCAATAGTGCATTAAAAAGATAATAAATAATCAACAACATAAAAGAGAATGGTATTCTGCAAAGGGCAGTGCATGAGGAGAGCATTTTGTCCAGATGATTTTTTCCTAAGTATGGGGGACATAGGTTCAGAAACATTTCATTTGTTTAAGTTTAAAGACTTGAACATCAGACTTTCATTACTGAGTTAATAAAGTGGAACAATGGATTCATAATTCATTATACTAGTTGAAATTTCATCAGTACTTGTAGAATTTGTGAGGTAAGATAAACCTAAGAATAACTCTAGGAAATGTAAGTACAGAATTATTTTAGAGCTGATGTGAAGAAAAATGAGGGAGAGCCCAAGAAAAGTTTGTGATCTCTGTAGATAAAGTATCATTTAATTCATTTTGTACAACCCAAGCATAATTTCAAATTCACTCTTCTTTTGCTTCTTACAGGCCATATCAATGTCATTTTCTATGTCAATGTAAGTATTTAGGGTACTGATCTTAGAAACACCTGTACAAATTTTGTACGCCTTTAATGAGTTATCCCTCTAAAGAAAATAGTTATTTGTTTATGGTTCCATGCATATTTAAAAATGTGTGCATTCAGAATCTTAATATATTTGTATTGTTTTACGTGGCCATAATTCTCAGTTTTTCAAGTCTACAGTAATTGCTAAAAATTCTGGGAAAGATATCCAACAAATCAAATGTAAAACAGTGAAACAAACCTAGAAAAAAAAAAGCAAGTTATTTGTGTAAGTGTTAACTATACTTTGATTTTTCCCAATGATTTGTTTATTGATCAATTCAAAAGTTTAACATTTAATAGTTGCAGTACCCTTATTTTAACTAAAAAGGGTTGTTTAAATGCAGTTCACCAACACCAAGATACTATGACAATAATTGGCTACATTTCTTTACTAATTTAGTCTGGTGGGTTAGATACACCAATCCCTTTTACTTTATTTCTATTTGTTAACCCAAATAAGGACACTTAAGAAGGTTTTCTGCTATTACAAGAAAAGTGAGCTGCATGATCTAGGATGGAACCACAATGCAGACCTATATTTTGTGAAGTTTTGGTGGCCATGAGAGAAGCGTGCAGAGTACAATAATTGCCTTTCAGTCTTACAAGCCCAGATAATTATTCAGTTAAGTCATCTAGAAGTATGGAATATAAAAAAAATCAAACTCCCCAAAAGATCTTACAAAACTGGATTATAGCCAGACACAACAGTGAGTGAAGTAAGCAGATGGAAGAATAAGGTCTAGGATAAGGAGCAAGTTTTTCCTGGTAAGTAGTAGTGGCAGTGTAACACCTGCCTACTGCCATCCTCTGATCACTGCAGAAAGCCAAGTGTTAGTAGTAACAAATACTGTGAAGTGCCATGGGTTTGAAAAAAGGAGTGAGCTCATAAAGAGTACTGCACTCCTAACACTTAAAATCACTGTTTGAATCATAATTTCTACAATCTTAAAAAAAAAAAAAAAAAGTCTGTGATTCAGAATAAAAAAAATATAAGCAGTTACATTCTTTGTCAGATTAAAGTAAAAAAAAATATGTTGCCTTCTACATCTCCAGCAATTATCCTAGAAAATCATCCATTTTTCAAGTGACAAACTAATTTTACAGCTGCTCAAAGATGACATATATATGTCCAACTAACGGTAAACTGAGGGATGTACACACATAGTGGAAAACTGAAGTTCAAAACATATCTTTAGCAAAATAAAAATTCCATTTTAATTTTTAACTCTTTTTTCACTAGGACTGAAGTGAGTCTGTTAATATTAACACAGACTTAATTTTGATAATTGTTTATAACATGCATGCTACACAAATCAATTCAATGGAATTAAATGCTATCATACACCAAGAAGGAAGAGTATAAATGACATTACTTACTCTTCTTGGCTGGAATAGACTTGCTATTTCTAAATCGCAAAATTTCACAGAATCACAGAATCACAAAGTGTTCTGTCCTTCTGTGAAATCTTGTGATTTAGAAATATAAAAATACTTATTTTCCTTAAAAGTATAAAAAACCCAACCAAACAAAAAACCTTGAAAATGCTCAATTCTGACCTATGTCTTATCAGTTTGGCTATTGCTGTCTAATAAATAAGGTGATTTCTTACTCTTCTGCAGTGACTGAAAGCACATTCTTCAGAAAGTGTTCCTGTAATAAAAACACCGTGAAGCATCTTGTCTAATTCTTTATTTGCTGTGGATTTAACTTTTGTAAAAAATACACTGGCTAACTTCAGAAGGTACTAGTTTAAAAATAAAGGTCTTGTAGATTTTGCAATAATACAATCCAAAAGCAGTAATTTCCAGTATTGTTTTATGTAAAATAAGGATTGGGAAAAAAAAATCTAACTTTATTTCTTTTAAAGACAACACTAAGACTGATGGACTTCAATAGGAACCAACGTACAACAGTGTTCAAATCTGCTTTAGAAAGATCAGTACATACAAAAAAATCTGCAGATGGAAACCTGTGTATTTTTTGAGAGAAGACCATTCCGAAGTTACTACTAAAAAACAAAAACTGAAGGAATGATATCAGGAAAACAATGAAGTACCTGAGAAGATAATATTGTTAACTGAGTAGGTTACACTTTTTCTCATACTGGTAATGCAGGGAAACAGCTGCCAATGCATCACTCATTTTTTAAGTGGAAGTAGCAAGGACAGAAGATTTTTTCTCCATTGACACATAAAAATGCATACATGACATTTAAGTCAGATATAAAATGCAGCAGTACGTGGGGCCCACTGAAAACTTGGTTTCACCTACTGAGACTTCCTGGAAAGAAATAAAAAAAAAAAAGAATTCATTATTAGTCTTTCTGCATAGGTTGATGGAAAATTTTAGTTTATTTCCAGTACTCCTTTCTGAAGTATATCTCACAAGAGACAAAATCCTGTCAAATGACTGATTTGGCAATTTTCTGCCATCCCTGGAAGAGATCAGTTCCAATCTGAGACCAGATGAATACCAATTGCACCCATTTACTACTCTAGGAATGCCAATATATTAACCCAGTTAATACATTATTAATTCATTCAGGGTTTCTTGGTCTGGAAATTAAGTGGGATATTAATCTGGGTTTAGAAAAAATGACTTAATAGTACCAATTAATTTTTAAATTGAATTGCGTATTAACAGCTTAACCTTCAGGTCAAAAGGTGCTCAGAAGTCAATTTAACATGTAAGTCAAAGGGACAATTGGTATGAAGAAGTACTTACTACTCAATCTAATAATTGCAGAACTGGTCTTCATCCATAGCAATATTGGCTTTTTGCAATTTCATGGCAAAGATGATGTGGTTCAATGAACAGTTAGAATCATAAAATCATAGAATATTAGGGGTTGGAAGGGACCTCTGGAGATTGAGTCCAACCCCCCTTGCCAAAGCAGGATCACCTAGGGCATGCCACACAGGAATGCATCCAGTCTGGTTTTGAAAGTCTCCAGAGAAGGAGACTCCACAACCTCTCAGGGCAGCCTGCTCTAATGCTCTGTCACCCTCACAGTAAAGAAGTTACACCTCATATTCATGAGGTGGAACCTTCTATGCTTAAGTTTCTACCCATTATTCCTTGTCCTATTACTGGGCACTACAGAAAAGAGGTTCTCTCCTTTCATTTGATACCCACCCCTCAGATATTTATACACATTAATAAAATCTCCTCTCAGTCTTCTCCTCCCAAGACTAAACAGTCTTCTGTTTAGTCTTCTCTCAGTCTTTCTTCATAGGGGAGATGCTCAAGTCCCGTAATCATCCTCATGCCTCTCCGTTGGACTCTCTCCAGTAGATCCTTCTCTCTCTTAAACTGGGGAGCCCAAAATCTGATACAGTATTCCAGGTGTGGTCTCACTAGGGCAGAGTAGATGGGGAGGAGAACTTCCGTAGACCTGCTGGATGCAGTTTTCTTAATGCAAGCCAGGATGCCATTGGCCTCCCTGGCCACAAAGGCACAAGTTGTGTCATAAGACTCCAGAAACTTAGGTCCAGTTGACTCTGCTCCTAATACAACCACACAGAATTGCTGAATTTTTGAGATTAGACAGGACCTCTGGAGATCACCTTGCCCAACACCATGCTCAGAGCAGGGTAAAGTAGAGCAGGTTACTCAGGGCTGAGTCCTGTTGGGTTTTAAGTGCCTCCAAAGGTGGAGCCAGCCTCTCTGCACAACCTGTTCTAGTGTTGAATTACCCTCAACTTCTGTTATATGCTCAGAAAGTGATAATGGAGCTATGTGATCCCTATTACCCATGACATCTGGATTATAAACTGCTCAGAAAATAAACCATGGTTTATGATGTAACTGCATAGCACAAAGCTCATGGTGATAGTAGGACTTCTATGAGAAATGCAAGTAACAGTATCCACCTAAAAGATCATTCAGTTTGAAGGCTAAAGTGTAAACAAGACACATTCAAAATAAATATATACCACAAAATCTTGGGGAAGTAATTTGATTAATTTTGAAGTTCTTTCTGATGACAGTAGTTCTTTTCTGCTTCCTCTCCACCCTATTTTAAAAACTAATTTTAAAATCTTGACATGTGATGTTAGTCTCTTTATTTACCTGATGGTATGTTAATGCTTATTCCACTATCTCATTATGAAATTTTGGGTAAAAAACAATGAAGTGAAGGACATCATATTGCAGCAGCAGAACTGTGGATTGGAGACACCAATTATTACATTATTAGCTGAAAAGGATGAAAGAGTACATGTTACTGTCTTCAGATGCAGCAACTCAGACCCTGGCTATGACAAGAAAGAACAAGGCTTGCAAATAAAAGATCTTTGTGAAAACAAAGTGCCATCATGGTATGAAGGTTATAAGAGCTCCAACATTATTTACGTAGAGGACAACCAACATGCTTGTCTTTCAATGAAGTATCTGAGATCAATTACATAATCTGCAGAAAAATTCCAAAATAATCTAATTGCTCATGTCATTCTTCTCTTTCATGTGTGTTTCTAACTACACAGTCAGTTAGTAAGACTTTTTTTTTTCCTTTGGAATACTGATAAAAAATTCAACACCTATGCCAGTCTAGCAAACACAGTATTTCTTTCATTTCCAGCTACAGTATAACAAGGCAATGATAAAATACAGTATCTTTTCCTCTCAGCACAAGCAAGTACATTTCCAGAGACAAAGTCAGACTAATTGGACTTTTGAAACTTTTTTATCTATTTTTATATTTTATGTTTTCATCACAAATCTCTTAACTGAGCTCAGTAAGAACTAAATTGTTCCTGTCTTTCTTCATGAGGGTGGAGCACAATTCTTTCTTCAAACTCAGTGCAAATTCTTATCTGAAAGTTTTCACCAGGATAAGATGGGGGTCTGTGCTCAAGCCTCAAATTCCTGGAGACTGTGGACTTGGTCTACAATTTACAGGAGCAAAAATATGGAACTGAAACCTTGAGTCTTCTGTTTTCAAATCATTGGATTTAGGTCATTATATCTTTTTTTTTTTTTTTTTTTTTTTTTCTGAAAAAGTCATCTGAGAATGGACCTTCAGCATTAATGACCTGGCAATATAGTGCAGTCCTGTTCTGTGAGCTACTATTGATGGAAGCACCTCTGCAGAAATGTTCTTATTGAGTCTGATGTACAACCATTAGCCTGACTGAGCAAGAAGCCATACTCTGAGAATAATCCCAAAACTGCACATTAATGCAAATAATGCCAAAACTTTACATTAATGTAATTCAGCTTTCTTGGATGCATTTTTATTTATTACCCCAGTTCCCAAGCAAGGTCCATTATGTGCTTTTAAGCATGTGTTGCCAAATCCAGAACTGTAGAAACAAAACCGAATGAACCCTTGGTGATGAGTTTTTATGAGTTATAAATACCTTTATGTCATATCATCTGGAGTGCACACGCTTGGGGTGTAGGGCAGAGAGAAGGGGTTATTAGCCTCTAAGTATACCCTGGTATTAAAGTTTTTGGAGTATTTATATATCACTCTGGAATGAATCCCTGGTAATTCAAAAAGGTTTTAGCCACTAACCTCAGTGTGAAGATACTTTTACCTAAACATGCATCCATCACTAGATAATCTTTCAATACAGAGACAATCTGAATGTTTTTGCAGTCATGAAAAGCATCCACTGCAGGGAGTCCAGACTAGCTGGATCCTGGTCCTCAGCACCCTCTGACTGGGCAGGGAATAGCAACTGTTGAATTTACACATTTGGTAGAACAATGGAAATAAGAAATTAACCTCAACAAGAAATTATCATTATTATGTTTCCTACACAGTTTTTGCTGATGCTTGACCTCTAAGCAGTGACAAGCAGTGCATGAGTTTGTGCAGGCATTATTTTAAAGCCATTTTCTCTAAAACCCTCACTTCACTATAACTTAATATTTATGGAAATGTATCTACAAAACATGTAACCTTTTATCAATTTCCATGGTGATGTGTGAGCGAAAATATTCTACTTCTAACTTTAGAAGTATTTGTTAATTTTCATGACAAGAAGTCTTTGCAATCACGTTAAGTGGAAGAATTTTGACATGGAAAGGTGATTCCTCTCAAAGAGACGAGAGAGATGTGCAAATAAGGTTCTGAATGGACATGCTGTCATAATTTTAACATGGAACATGAACAATACGTGCCTAGAATAATATGTTTTAATTCTATCTTTTATAAGTTCATAAAACATTCATCTTCTTTCCCAGCTACACTGTGAGATCAATCTCAGAAGCACTGTTAGTTCATACAAAATGTAAAATGAAACTGATTATAGACATAAAAGAGGAAAGTGTCATTTTGGTCTGATCCAAGGGAAATGAAAACGCAACATGGAAAAAAGAAGTTAGAGAGTAGATCTATTGTAGTTTCTTAATCAAAGATATCATAATGTAAGAACAATAACTAAATTTTTATAGACACTTTAATGGTGAGATAAATCATTTAATATTAAATATTATAATGGGAAATGAAGATACTAGAAATTGAAATTCAGTGAAAGATACAGGCTAATCCACATTATTCAATGCAGTAATACCCTAGCTATCCAATGAGGCATACCAGTGGGTACAGGATAATTTAAGCTGGCAAGTGCACAGATAGGTGCCATAGCAGTGGAGAGGTTGTCATTCCAAACCCAGGCAGCTACTTAGCCACTTCACTTGGTATTTTCCAGAATCCCAGCCACCTCACACTTCTCTT
The DNA here is from genome assembly GCA_027560015.1 of Chloroceryle amazona. Taxonomy (NCBI): domain Eukaryota; kingdom Metazoa; phylum Chordata; class Aves; order Coraciiformes; family Cerylidae; genus Chloroceryle; species Chloroceryle amazona. Next base: position 4,987 of record JANHFX010014842.1, on the reverse strand, counting down.
TCCATTCACAATAACAGATTTTTGTAAGTTTTCTATTTTTCTAGTGTCAGGCTAAATGAAAAGGAGTATTTTCTGATAGGGTATTCTGTGCAGTTTGTTTCTATCTTACTCTATCTCCTAGTGAGGATATTTACTGGGATGCAATTTAAACTTGCATTTCAGTGGAAAGAGGCCATCATTTGTTTATTTTAATGGCTCTTACCAAATTTATTTTGACAGTTTGTCTCCCAGAACTTTGTCCTTGGGGAGGTTTTTGACCTCCAGCAAGTTTTCTATATCTCACCTTAAACAACTCTTATGCAGCCAGCAAGAGCAGCACAGAAAGTACATAACAGTGAAGACTGATAAGAAAAGAGGGAGAGAAAAACAGAAAAAAAATCACATTTAGAACAAACACAAATACAGAGATGATCAGGAGAGAATAAAATATTTCCTGAAAAACTTATAAACTCATTATAAGCTATATTACTTAGATGAACTTCTCTCTTTAATTTTTCCTCCAGTCTCAGTCTGCATTTATTTTACAGTAGTGGCATGGGGACAACTTTCTTCATATCCATAAACGAACAGATTTGCCCTCTGCAAGAGCTATTGCCACAACAGAAATTCTCTAATGCGTTGAGAAAGATGAGTATTTCCCATTACTTTCCATTCTAACCAGATATATGTTTTACAGAGTTTTGAAGTCTACACTTAAATAACAGATTATATTGAAACACTGACGGCCAAAGCTATGGAAGATTTTGGTCTAAGACTTAAAAAAAAGAAAGATAGAAAAAGAAAAAAAAAAGCACAGAAAACCTCCACTATTTTTATTTGGCTTTGCAGTAGAATAAACCATGCATTTTTATCAAAGCTTTCAGAATTTGGAGGACTTGGGAAAAGATGTTTTAAATAAGTAGCCTGAGGTTTTACTCTTTCTGAAGTAAAAGTACTCAAAAGCTGAAGTCAGAAAATTGGAAAAGATTATATTAGCAATAATGTTAGACTCATACTAGTGAAACTAGGGTCATAGAAGACATGAGTGGCAGTAGTAAACACTGTAACAAACTGCTTGCAACTTTTTGGTGAAATTTTCAAAGGCTAGGAATTTACAATTTTTATCCAAAGAAAGGACCTAGAATCTTCTCAGAATTCTAAGGAGCATATTTAAAACTCCAAGCAGAAGTGAAATCAGCTAAGACACTCTGGAGCTCCACTGGTGGGAGGATGAGCTATTACAACCTTTCCGGGTAAGTAAGGGCACAGGCAAAGTTTTTGTAAATTTGGATTTAAACATCTGAATTCTGCTCAAGTCCCAGATGGACATATGTTCTGTGGTGGAGCTAGCTTGTAGTGTTGAGAAGCCGCATGTAAGAATAAAGCTGTCGAGTGACTGACCTGCTAAACAGAAAACTAAAATTACGCTCATAATAAAATTGAAAAAATAGGAGATGGCAATGTCATGTAGTTAACATTTGATCATACAGGAAGCATGAGCTGAGGAAATTTAATGTCTTCTGAGTTCAAGTCCAACCCTATAAATACAATTACAAGGTAGAGAATCCATTCTGCATAAATAATAGTATGTAATTCACATATTTTCTCTCCCCACCCCCGGCACATGCAATACACCATTTTCTGTATGAGGAATTCAGTTATCCAAAAATGTGGAAAGCTGAAAATATAGACAGAATTCAGTTACTTTTTTACCGAACCTGTACTATTACAATAGGAAAGATTACTCTCCAGCTACAAAATACATTTATTCACTAAAGTCTCAAGCTTCAACTTGCTCATGTGCTCAACTTTAGTCCCAAAAGTACAGTGACTTACTGGTTCCTGGGTTTACAGGCTCAGATTTAAAGGAATAATAAAAGGCATTTGTGATGTATTTGGTGAATGTGTTTTATTATGTACTGTTGTTACTTTTACCCATAGGAAATCCCTTGTGTTAGACGCCCTACATTCACAGTCAGGACCAGTCATCCTCCTGGGATGAAACCCAGTGGAAGAGACTAATAGAAAGATCTTGGCAAGTCACGAAGTCCCTTTTGGGCTCTTCAGGGGCCAGGCAGAAAATCTGCAAAGTCACCGCCTCAGCCACATGCGAAGACACTTGCTCTGTCAGTGACCACACCTCTATTACTGTAAAAATGAAATACAATCTGAAAGAGTGTAGCTACTGTAAAGGGATCTTATATGAGGTTTAATTTAAATAGAAGACCAAAGCAAACTATGCATTTCCATTAGTGTCATTACTTTCCTAGAGCAGAACAACAAACCAGTGATGATATGATGGCAAGACTTTACGCATACACAGTCATCCCAAATCTCTAAAAACTTAAGCCCCCTATAAGAGAACACCGCAGAGAAATACTGCATCCCTCTGTTATCCTTTAGTTGCAATGTCCTGATCATAGGTATGAATGACATGGCATTCCACTCACCCACCATTGTTCATATCTGAACCTGAAAACTGCCGTCCTTTTCTAGTATGAGGATAACTAACATGCAGCTCTGTTTTGGGAAAACTACTAACGTTCCTTCCACCTAACCCTCACCTCTCTGCCAAACTACAAATACCTATGCTGGGGTCTGACTCACATTGCTGCCCACCTTCAGAAGGCAAAGTTAATGCAACTGGGTCACCAGTTCCACCAGCTCTACATGGTACTATGTTAGACGAAGTATCCAAACCTGTTAGAAATAAAGAGTTCATTCAACTTGATTTGTCCACAATGTATTAAACTGGAAATGCTCTGACTTGTAGGCCCTTTAAAATGGAAGTTCGCATCACCACTTATTTAGCAAGTCATCTGTCTATTACCTAGTGTTAATGTCATCTAACTTAAAATGGCAATGAGCAGTTACAAAAATTCTGATCTATAGATTATCAGAGACCCCCAAGAAATAGGAGAATAACACTCACAGGATTCCCTTCCCCCACCTCCTAGGAATATATCAAATATTTCCTGACATGTTTCGTAACAGCTGCATTTTTGGCAGATGTCCTAGTGCTGTACATATATTGTGGTAAACATGGAGCTACTTAGATATTTGCTTTTGATTATCAGACAAATCAACAACTGCAATATTATACTAGCAGAATGGCTAGAAGCTCTAAATTAAAAAATGGTGACTGCTTTAGTAAAGTGAGCTTTAGTAGAGCAGGGGACTCTGCAAAGAATTGATGGTGGGAATATCTGGGAAATTGAAGGATAATGAGATGTTATGTCTTGCACTTCCTCTTTTTAGCCTTTTGCTTCCTACACCACTTCTGAACTGAAAAGCAAGACAAAATGCAAGGGCAGGGCTACAGGGAGAAACAAGCCTACTGACTCTCTTGCTCTCTAGCTATCCCAGCCTGTTTCTGTCCAGATCACAGACCCTGCTCATAGTGGCAGCAGGACACTCCTGGTGGTCTTTAGAAAAGGAGACCATTACTGTAATCCATGTCCCACTAGTGACAACCTCTTAGTACCTTCCAGCCAAAGTACTTTTGCAGTCTTCCTTTTGTCTTCAGCTGTCTGTGCTTATGGATGACTTATTTCTGGTTCTGTGAGGTCTTTGTTGTTTCTTTTTGTTTTGTTTTGGGTTTTGTTTTAATTATGGGTTTAATTTAATTATGGGATGACTGTTTGTTTTAATTATTCTTATACTTTAATCCCACTTTTGTGAAGCCCCTTACATACACAGCTTTGCACCACTGGCCAGGCCCACACAGCAAAGCAGGTGAAATGACTTGCAAGAGACAGAGCTCTGTAATTTCTCATTGCTTTCTTCCAGTCTGCGTGTGCCTATTCCACCTCTGAGTGCACAAGGACATTAAACAAGTAATTCTGGGAGAACATGAACTGAGGAACCCTGGTTTCCCACAGACTTACACTGAGGCTGATAATGAGCTGTAATTGAAACTTTTCTCATTACCAAGACATTTATATGGTCTCTCAACCATGCGAATCACTGTTTAATAAGAGGCAAGTTCATGTTACAGCCTTTGGGACATTTACAGGATCTCTCAGCCCTACCCAGCTGCCTATTTTCATGAAACAACTTAATTATATTTGAGATAGATTTGGGTGAAACTGTCCAACAGCTTCAAAAGTTATTGGAGAAGTAAAGGAGACACAGCCAAGCATGATCACATAAAGGCCTGTTTCCATAGGAACCTAGAGGGAAAACAGCAATAGAATTTGTGAAAAATTTCATTGCAGAGTCACTTTAATCGAAATTTTAAAAATATCTGACCAGCTTTAAATCACGTGCTGTAACACACGCTACATTTCTCCTGCCTTCCCCCATTCGGTACCCTGCCTCCAGATTCCTGCCTTCATGCACCCTGCTCTCCTATAGCCTGCAGGCACAAAAACTAAGCTTCTTAAAGTTAAGAGGTTGCTCTGCCTGTATTTTGTCAAACTCCCCTTCAGATGTTCAGATGGAAACTGTTTTTTTTAGGCAAGGCAAGCTTCTCAGAAAGACATGCCAACTGCTACACTCCACTGCTTGCACATGTGTTAGGCATATGACAAAATGAATGCAAGGGAGAGCCCACAGGAGAACTGCGTTACAGGATCACCTGCTGAACAAAACACATCCCAGTGCTTGGGCAGAGTGAAGCTCTGGGAGTTGGAAATGTTGGTCTTTGGCCACTACGGTCATTTGGGGTTTGAGGTCAAGGAGCAGGTGGCAACCTGACTGAAGGTAGTCCTCACCTGGCAGGTGACAGTAAGTAGATTTTATAGAAAAACCTGCCATCCTTCTCTTTGTTACACCCTCTTCAGGTGTAACATGCATCTGAGCTACTCTCGTCTCCTGTGGCCACAGTAACCAGCGCTAAAAATTACGCCCATGTACAGTTTGGTAAACTGAAGTGTGAGACCTCCAACCAGAGGGAAACCGCGCTGTAAATGTTCGTAACATTGAGATCGCATAAAGTTCTTCCTTGCTTTCATAGTTTAGCTTCTTGAGAATTCTTCCTTTCATCCTTCTTGCTGTCCTGATTGGA
>JANHFX010014841.1:20239-31829 GCA_027560015.1 Chloroceryle amazona | reverse complement strand
TTTTTCTGACAAGCAGGGAGAGGCAGAACTTATTGTAAACATAATGCATGTCCATTTAAAAATAATTTTTATATGACTAGTTCTGAACACTTAAACAGAAACCTTTGCCCACACAAACAAATGGAAGATAAGGAGAATATGCATAAACTGGTCTCCAAACTCAGGAAAATGTAATAGTGGTCAAGACTCGTTAACATGTTGCTAAGGCTTGTTTCCCCTGGAGCTGAGCACCGATAAACAAGCTTTCCTCAGATTTTCCAAAAGGCCTGGAAAAAAAGAATATCAATCTTGAAAATCATAGTCTGCTGGGCTTTGACTTATCCTTTCAATCCACATTCGCAGCTGGATGCCAGTAGATATCAAAGTATCCCAGCTGCTCAGTTATAGCCACCAAACACCACATCTTCATACAGGACTCCTTTGAAAAGCATGAGGGGAAGAGAAAGGAAAAAAAACAAACCCAAACCATAAGTCCTAGCCTGATGTGCCAGAAATGTAAAGTAAAAGAGGTGGAGAAGAAGCAGTGAAGTTGTGGTAACTGAAATCTGTGGGAAGTGCATGTTTGCTTCCAAAAGCACAGCTGTGCTTTAGGAGTCTGGGTTAGTAGCAACTCATTAAAGTAATACACAAATATTGACTGCATGTGAGAGCAACAGCTGTGAAGTCACACTTGTAAGTTCAAAGAAAGTACATTTGTGCTCCAAGGCTTACGCAATAACTACCATTGAAGAAGGTATTTCAACCAAAATACAGTTTTTGATGCGTTTGATATTTAAACAGTTTGGTAGATGTTTTATCAGTCTCACTGATGTTTAGAAGAGATAGTGCTTCCACCAGTACTTCCGGAAAGGATCAAGTCATGCGACAGGAAATTGTCAGTGACAAGTTCGCTTCTATTTCTGTTATTAATTACAGGCAATTGCGATTAATAACAGAACTGGAAGTGGTAGGACAGGTCTGCACTGCTATCCAAGATAGATAGAACTTGATCAGGCCCACTGAATAGCCCAGAACTTAGTGTTGGCTCTGAAGCAGCGCAGGACATGATGTATATGCCGGAGTAGCTTGCCTGAACTGCAAATTGTACTGCTGTGATTACGTTGCTCTCAATACTTTAGTTAGGTAAGAGCTAGCTGAGAAGCATTTATGCTACTTTGGACTAAATGAGTTGTAATTTTTTCCTGCCTTCTAAATTAGGGAAATTGTTGTTTACTTAGCTTATAAGCTCTTCTACATTTTCTGGGATCATTTTCTTGTTTGAGAGTATCTAGAGAGAACTTCAGTATAAAAATGAATGTCCGTGGATCAGAAATTGTTTGATCGCTTTGCACACGGTAGGGAATCAGATAGTTCAAAATCCCTAATGCTACCCATAATGGATCGCATCCGTACATGGTGGACGTATGGTTGTTCAATTATTTTATTGTCTCGTAGACAGTGTTAAGGCTACTGATTTAATTTGTTCTGTGTTTTTCAGCTACTTTACCTCTAAGGCCTTGTTCTGTGATTCAGTGTCTAAATGTTTACTTACTTTAAGAGAAGTGTGAAGTACTTGCATGTCTTTCAGTTGTACCCTCAGCAGAACAGCGGCAGGAAAATCAATAGGGAGTCATTCTGTCCGACACCTCAAGAAGCAATATTGAACAATTTATCTTCTCCCTTTGTTCAGCCATATAGAAATAAATGGTATCAAAAATAAAAGGTAATATATTTGCACGTTTAGGAATTTGCTGTTTTTTTTTTTCTTGCTAATTTTGTGATGTACTTGGAACAAACTCTGCTTTGGTAACACTTGTGCAAATCTACCAAAATTAACTAATTGCATTATGTTGTTTGCTCTCACATATGTTTTGCATCTTGACAACAGCTGATACTGTTGCAAAAAGTGTAAGATTTACCTTTGAACTGTGAAGTAATTAGCACAGTGAATTTGTGCGTTTTGTGCTCCATCATTTGCTAAATACAAAAGCTTACCATTAAAATTGTTGGGTTAAAATAACTCAGTACATGTATAGTTTAATAGCACATTATATTTCCTTAGGTCATATTCTTCTGCTCCCACACTAAGTGAGGCTTCTTTGGGTCGAGCTGTAAAATTTTCTGCTTCAACAGCATCTCTGCATGAACTAACTGAAGCTCATTCCGATTTGCACTCTCGCTTTGCCTTGGAAGTTACAATAGAACTGATGTCAATGGCAGACTCTTGTCACTTCACTGTTACTTTATTTTAAGCGTATGAACAGTTGTTAAAGCTTTTTTTGTTTTCTTGTTGTGGTCTTTCTCTCCTCTCCCTAAGTAATTACTAACTGAGAATATCACCGTTGGAATTACTAGTTTATAATGCTAAGGTGCATTAAGAAAAGGCAATGTGGTGATTTTTGTAATTTTTAATTAGTATTATCCAAGCATTTGAACTACAGTGTTAATAGTTAACACATTTGGAAATAATTTTCTAGTTTAACAGCTATGAGAAGACAGAGTGAGTTATGAAAGATAATGGGGGTAGATCTCTTTAATACAGAAAACCCCACCAAGACCTTGATTACTGATCATCGAGTTAACCCACAAGACACTTTTTCAGTATTATAGATGTATGTAAATAAGGATATACTGGACAATAGGAAATTGAGTGCAAATTAGGAATATTTAAATATAGAAATTCTTAGTGTAAGATGTCATGATTTAAACAAGCATAGGTAGATAAGTACAAGTCTATGTTGAAATGAAAGATTTTTGGTGTTTGATTTTTAGCGTGTCGCTACAGATACTGCTTTTTTTTGTGATGTTTTTGAGTGTTTTACTTTGGCTGCTGAAATTAGTTCAGGAGGCCTACTGCCTTAATGATTCTATGTGAGTGTTCATGCCTCTGCCTTTCTTGGTGCCTTTCCCCATCAAAAGAAAGGGCATGAAGCTACATATGCTCAACTTGAGGAAACAGCTCTGATGTATTAACAAATCACAATGAATGTGCATCTAAAGAGAGCGTGGAATTTCACCGGTATTTCCACCTCCCTGCCTTGCTGTACTGATTTTCATTGTCACGTCTTTAGCATATGTCTTGGTCCCATTTTTTTCTCTGCATTTTTTGATAACACAGTAACAACTTTTCCCTTAAAGAAAAGGGAAAGGCATTAAGGAAACAGATGTTAGCTGTTTCCAAGGCACTCTGAAAACTTGATTGTCAATCTGTAAGGGTTCTTTGCGATAGATTGTGATCTGTTTACTGAAGTGTTTGAAGTTTTCCTTTTACTTTGTCTATCTGCAGTCCTAATGATCCAAGAAGGTACCATTTAATAATGAAACGTGAACATCAAGAATGAAGAACTTTACGTAACTAACATCATTCTTTCAAAACAGACAAAAGCAATAAATGGATATTTTATTTTTAGAATAGATCTTTCCTGATGCTTGCGCTGCAATGACAGGGAAAGTTACTTCTGTGGTTCAGCTATCATCTGGATTCCTCTGCATGTCTTCTGCTTCTCTCACTCCCTGACTGCCTTTTTACTTTTGTATCTAGACAGAAGTGATGAACGTGTAAAAATAAATAAAAGAATACACAGGAGCTTACCTACTTAACTGCCTATTTTCCTGTACAATTTGCCAAAGCAAGCAGTTTGCAGTGTTTTCTGAAAGAATAGCTCTTAACATGAATGGTCTGTGGTACTTGGTCCGTGGTTTCTCTTTTGATGGGAGGTACTGTGGCATTCATAAAAATAAATCCTCCTCAAGAATATAGTGATACAAAACTGCCAGCCTTTTACTTGCCAAATCCCCTGTGCTTAGTTAGAGGCTCAAATGTTTTCTAAGACACTCCAGTATAAATTAGGCCGTCTCCAGATGTTTTGGTACAGTGAATGCTGAGGCTGAAATTCACTTTTAATGAACCGTATTTTAATGTCAGTCTCTCCTGTCTACTTAAATGACAAAGAGCTCATCTGACTTTGTAATGAATCCCACAACTGTATCACTTATTGAGCCTCTGTCTCAGCCTTGTGCCTGTCCATGATAACATAGGTTGACAGTCTAAGTAAACTGCATTGAAGGTTTATTACCAAAGCTACAGAACTTGAAGAAATGACATCCAACACAGCAGGATGCTTTGGAATGTCTACCAAGGAGAACCGTAGCTGTAGGTGGGAGATAGGTTAAAAGGGCTTAAAAATGATCAAGTAGGGTATGGTAATGCCCGAGGGAATGTCACCAGAAAAACTAAGCCTAAATGAACCGTGCAGTGCCACCTTCTGACAGTCATCAAGTCAAATTAGACTACGTAAATGCTTCTTGGTAGTGTGTAAAAGACCAATATAGGTGAAAAAGGTGTATAAAAAAATTTGTCTTTTTTAAAAAAAGGGCACGTGAACATTTAAGAAAGATTATACTATTAGTTTTGCTACATAAAAAGTTTACATGTATAAGAATACGAACACAGTAGAAGAGAGTGCAGGGTGTAATGAGGTGTACACAAACTAACGGCTGCCAGTACGTTGTCTACATAGCAACATATGCTGTGTAAGAGAAAGACATCTTGGAAGTAAGTCAAAAAGCTGGACGTATAGAGTGAAAACCGACATCTAAGAAAATGAGGCAGAATCTATCTTGTACTTTCAAAGGAAGTACCAAACAGAAAATCAATACCATTGTGTCTTCTGGAGGTAAGGAGGCATTGGAGCAGGCTAATCAATGGTCAATATTTATGAAAGACTTGGAGGATAAAGTACGAAGTTTTGCCTCTAGCCTTGTGCTCAGTAGTAAAGCAGGTATTAGAAGTAAATGCTAATGGGGACCCATCTCAATAGTCGTTCGCTTCAGATGTGCTTTTTCCTCTGGCTCTATTTTCTTTTAATTATAGAAGATTTAAAACAAAAATCTTTCCACTTCTAGTACCATTTTTAGTGATCATTAATTCCTCTGTTTTAGATGCTGCAAGTGATCACGGTCACGACTGCGAAGGAGTCCCCTCTTTCGGCATAGGCATTTATTTCTCAATTTGCTTTTGTTTCTTTTGTGTGAAATCTTCCTCCTCTATCTGGATACTGGATACCTCACCCTAGTTCTCCCAGTTAAGAATAGTTTAATCTTCTCATGGACATTTAGTATTTTGTAGTCAATGCTTTGACAGGTCTTCGGAATAAAGTAGGACACTTATCAAAATGTGATTCATCTTCTTAATCAAATATAATATGAAACAGTGGCAACCACAAAGGGAAAATAAGTGCTTCTCCCATTTGGCATTTCTGTTGAAAGCTGAATTGATTGAACTGTTCTGAGTGAGCATTTACATCAGCCTTCCCACCGATACGTACCACCAGATGTTTCAAGAACTACTTTTTCTCTCAAGTCTCTAGAGGACCTGACAAATGTGTCTGAAAATATTATCGGACTTGAATTTTGGAGTATTACGGGGCGAGGGGAAGCTATCTGTGGAAGCTTCGGACAAATTTGAGACAAACTGTCATCCACTGCAGCATGACCTTCTCTTGGGGAGTCCTGTCCAACAGCTTGTTGGTTACAAGAAATGTCAAAATTAGGCTGTATTTTCTACACAGAGTAGTAGATAATCTAATATGTGACCTTAGAGTAGACATTGGGATTCAGTTTGAACTTCAGGAGGATTACTTCTAGGGCTTAATCTTCTTACGGATTAATTCTTGTTTTAAGACTCTGCACCAATAGCTCATTCCAAACCGGTCTTTGACTGACAGTAGACTCACTAGTGAAGCCTGTTAGCAGGCCTGGACTTTGAGGGCTGGAAGCTGGTATAGTGAAGGCATTCAGAGTTGTGAGCAGAGTTGATGTGGGTTCCTGTTCTTTCTTACCAGAAGCGTTGGAAGTTGTGCTGCTCTTTTTTTGTAGCTGTGATTCATGTGACATTTGGCTTCTGTACAGAGGATACCTCTGTCAGCTGGAGAAGTTGTGTAGAGGCATCATGTATCTTCTCAGGGAGGGGTGGCATATCCTAAAGCTTTCTTTTAATTTCCTTAGTGGGAAAGGGTCCATTGCATCAGATAGGGAAGTATTGTGGAGTACTAGGTACACATGCAAACAACTATCTAGAGTACCAAAGGGAGCGTGACTACTCGGGAGCATCTTTCAAGGATCCTCACGTTCAGCTAAAATTTTTGCATTTTTAGCTTCAAAATAGAACATTGAGTTGAATAACAGTGGAAATAACACTACACAAAACTTTGTTGTCCACTGAGGGAGAAGTCCCAGAGGAGAGAGAAAAGCATGCCAGGTAAACGATGTGTACAACAGCAGCAGCATTTTGAAATAGTTCTTAATCAATAGTGTGATAGCATCCAAAAATATTTGCTGTCTGAAAACTTAACTGGCTATCTGTACATCCCTTCAGGCTGACTTTCCCACACATGCTATGGCGCTGTCATAGAATCATGGAATGTTAGGGGTTGGAAGGGACCTCTGGGGATCATTGAGTCCAACCCCCCTGCCAGAGCAGGGTCACCCAGGGCAGGCCACACAGGAACAGATCCAGGGGGGGCTGGAAAGTCTCCAGAGCAGGAGCCTCCACCACCTCTCTGGGCAGCCTGGGCCAGGCTCTGTCACTCTCCCAGGGAAGAAGTTTCTCCTCCTGCTGAGGTGGCACTTCCTGTTTTTCAGCTTGCGACCATTAAATCATCACCTTTAAATACAATGGACTTGATACCAGGGATGATGAAAACTAAAGTATTTGGTTAGAACAGTGAATCCAAGTCTCAAAACCCTACCAAGTCTTTGTTACTAGCTTCTGCTTCATCTATGTCATTTTCCAGCTAGTTGTATGTACCTGCATGTATTTGCCTTATGCTTATAAATGTTCTGAGGGGAAAAATAATAAATGGTGGTTAAGCTTTGACCAGTAACATCCTCAAGAACACAGAGCATCTACAACTGTGTAGAAGTCTATCACTTGGTTGTGGAAACCTAAAGGAAATAGGTTTTGTTTACCCTGTGTTTATTACCTGTCTGGTGTTACTTTTATTAAATTTGTTTCTAAAATTCAGTTGTCTATTCAGTAACTGCTAGCATTAGTCAGATTTCTTAGATGGTATAAAAGTTGATTTATTCTGACAGAGAAGAGAATCAATTTCTTCAATGAATGTGAAAGTACTTACTTGAAGATTTTATTCTGCTTGTGCTCCGTGAGTGCCTTTGAAATGTGCTATATGTGGTGAGTGAACCAGGGATGCTTAAGCAGTGAAAGCTGTTAGTTCAACACTTAATATCTTCTTGACTATCCTGTGTACCAGTGTCTGTGAAGGTGTCATGCTGAATGCAAACTCCCCAGCTATATAGAGTTGAAGAAACAGAAGTTGAGTCAATAAGGCGATGAAAAACAGTAGTCTCTTTTGTCCTTGGCATGTCCTGGTGTATTCATTAGATGGAAACAGAAGCTAAAAATGTCATTTGTAGTGTCATAGGGGAAAAATAAAACTACAGAAGGATACAATGCTCTGTATTGTATTCCTTTCACGTTCCAATTAACCTTGGAGATTGTTTTTGAGGGCTATACTCTTTAGCTTATATAGCCCCTTAAGTTAAAGGAAGTGAATAAGGGCTACTATGGAGCTCTGCTGTTTCTTCTGTCATGCAGAACTCATTTTCACAAGATTTAAAGCAAGATGATCTCTTTCAGTGGAGGACTACATTTTATGCAGCAGCAGGGAAAGTTTTGTTCTGACCGGGGCAGGATGCGTCACGGAAAGGTGCTATAGGAGGAGTGTGTCTTTCCAGCAGTGTCTGAGCATACTCCAGAATTTCCTACTATTACTAACTATATATAGAGGGGAGCATAACAGTCCTTATTTTAAAATACCTTTTGTACATGAAAAATGTAAAACTATTGAGAAAAAAAATCAGCATCTTCAGTGCAGTAAGTGGCTATTATCTATGAAAAGTACTGTTACTTGTTTTTTTACATACATTTAGTAGGGGAAAATAATGAGTAAATGAGTTTATTTACCATGACCTGTGAAAGCAGAATTGTGTAGCAGAAAGAAGGAAAATGTTTTATCTAGCAAGATAATTCTTTGAAGGGATTACATTTTTAAGGGAGTATATAATACAGAAGAATTCAAAAATAATGCATGAAAGGTACTTGTGCATTCCTACTTCCAAAAGGACTTTTTTTTTGGTCTATCACACAAATGCTTATGTAAGGAGAACTGATTAGAACTTCTTGGTAACCACGTAGCTTTTCCCTCTATCATCACCTTCTTAATTTTTTTCCACTTGTTTGTTTTTCTTTGCATAATTTCTCTCCCAAAGATAAAAAACAAAAACAAAACCATGTTTGGCAAGGGGTAACCTGTCAAACTGTCTATGAAAAAGGAAAATGACATGTTACGTAGCTCACATCCTAAACTTTAAGTAACAAGTGTAACTGTTACCAGCTTTCTTTTAACTATTTAATTTAATGATTTTATTTTAATTTTTTTAATTCTGTGTATTGTCCATCTCCTTGCTGTTACTTGTCAGTAAATCTCATGTAACTTTAAGGAAGTGGTTGATGTTGGAGAAACTGTCACATCAGGTAGGAATAGTTAATTTGTTGGTACGGCAAGAAGAGCCACGAATAAACTCTTTTTCTAGCCTAAAGTAATGAGTTGTTGCAGGTAGCAGAAAAGGTACCACGTACCAAGGCATAGAAAAACCAACAAACACTAGGAAAACAAAGGCTATTTTCAGTTGTCATTTTGCAGTGAGAAGAATTCTTTTCCGAGGACTTCCTGTAATGCAACTAAGATGCTTTGATTGTTTTTTGTCTCTTTTGGTGGTGCTGGAGACTGCATGCTGCTATAATTTGGGAGCTTTTCATAATTTGAGTTTGTGCTTCTCATGGATAATTGTTCGTTGCAGGGAGTCTTGTTGTCTGAATGTGATGTACTGCTTTGCGCTCTTTCCTCCGCCAGCTGCTTTTTTGTTTTTAAACTTCATGTGCCTTCCCTCTTTATTCAGTATGGAAAGCAGAATATTACAAGGTTTCTTTGGAATAAATTGCCTAATGATACCTAATGATATTATGGACTTAGTTACAAAATAGGATAAAAACTACAAAATAATCCTATTGGTTTAGCTTGTGAGATTTATGACTCCATGCATTTACTTGTTGCTGTTCCCTGTGAATGCCTCCCAAAAGTTTAAGGCTCACAAGTCACCTGGTGCCCAAAAGGTCAATTGTATTCTGGGCTTCATCAATAGAAGCGTGGCCAGCAGGTCAAGGGAGGTGATTGTCCCCCTCTACTCCACTCTTGTGAGACCCCACCTGGAGTGCTGCCTCCAGTTCTGGAGCCACTGTCACAGGAAAGGTGTGAACGTGCTGGAACATGTCTGAAGAAGGGCCACAGGGATGATCAGCAGGCTGGAGCACCTCTCCCATGAGGACAGACAGAGAGTTGGGGTTGTTCAGTCAGGAGAAGAGAAGGCTCTGAGGAGACCTTCTTGTGGCCTTCCAGTATCTTAAGGGGCCCTACAAGAAAGCTGGGGAGGGACTTTTTAGGCTGTGGGGTAGTGGCAGGACTGGAGGGGATGGATCAAAACCAGAGGTGGGTAGATTCAGACTGGACATTAGGAAGAAGTTCTTCAGCATGAGGGTGGTGAGACACTGGAACAGGGTGCCCAGAGAGGTGGAGGAAGCCCCATCCTTGGAGGTTTTTCAAGACCAGGCCGGGTGGGGCTCTGAGCAGCCTGCTCTAGTGAGAGGTGTCCCTGCCCATGGCAGGGGGGTTGGAACTGGATGATCTTTAAGGTCCCTTCCAATGCTGACAATTCAATGATTCTATAAGTCTTAGTAAATAAACATGCACAGAATCTTTTTTTTATATATATAACTGGCAGTCTAGGTAACTTCAAACTGTAAAAGCTGTGGTTTTTGTCTGTAGCTCCAGTGGAAAAAAACAAAAAGAACTTCAGAGTACCTAAAACCTATTGGTTTTACGGACTCCGTGTGCAACTGTAAGCAAAGCTTTATCTTTAGGGGTAAACCATATCAAAAGAAATACCGGCTCTGAAGATGATTGTTTAAATGATCTAAAATACCACCGAGAGATATGGGCATGAATGCAAAATGTTACATTATCCAGGGCTTAACATGAGCACATTGTGATGATGATTTCCTTTTAGCAGGATAAATTAAGTTTATTCCACGTAAATGAATGTTATGGGAATTTTTGATAGTTATAACTATGTTTTTGTATGGTTACTTTCATTCCTATATCAAATAGAGCTAACCAGAGTACCGTCAGTCTTAATATTGTCTTCTTTTTCTTAAAATAAAATGTAGTATTTTTTATTATTTTATTTTTGCACCTATAGTATTAGGAATATTCTGGAAGCTTGGTATTAGTGCATACTCTTACCTATGCAGCAAAATTTACATACTTCACAGAGAACTGAGGAAGTAGGTAAGGGTCACGAGGAGTGCTTACCTGTTTAAGGTTAGTACATATCTGAATTAGTTTGTGAACTGATGTAGAACCTGCTTTAGTGGGGAGAGTAAGCGAGGTTCGGTAAAATTACCATCTCTGAACATCATTCCATTTGTAGCAAAATAGTTTTAGGCCCTAAAGCTTTTGGATTTTACGCAGTTTTAGCTAAATGAAAAGAAAGTGTGTAATGCTTCCTCTTGCAATCTGACTATCCATCCTTTGATTGGTGCTGGTAGCACACAGAATACCTAGAACCTGGACCTGAGAAAGAACTACATGTTTCTGTGACTCAGTTGGTGTAGGCCCACTTCAGGCTTACAATTTTTGTTTACAAACAAAAATTAGTATATTTCAACTTGAAAAAGGCGGCATTTTGTGCTCTTAATAGGTTTCACAGAGAAAGAAGTTGATTCCTTTATGTTAAAAATTAACAGTTGAGTTACAACTGGAAACAGTAAATAGGAAAAAAAATCTGAAGATGATGAAATTAAGCTTCATAGTATTTTGCAAATGTTTAGAATTTTTTTTAAAAAATAATAAAATTTGATGGAGTAATAATTAGGATTTTTCCTTCAACCTGTTTAATGTATCAAATTGCAAGAGCTTCAATTCTCACATGATCATTTCAATTTTATTTATTTCAGGGATAGTGTTGCTGTTTTCTATCTTCATAAGGCAAATAAGGAGCACTTTTGATTTGTCTTTTTCATGAGGCACCTCATCATTTTAACTTTTATTTTTTTCCCACTACCTTATTGGTTTAGGAATAAACAGTTGCATCTTCAAGTTTTTCACATCAGAAGTTTGCCAAACTCATACCTACTATGGTTTTTCATCAGACATTACCCATCTATGTGAATAGATTGGGCAAGCAAACCTGCCTGTTTAGCTGATGATTTTTCTAGTAAGGCCATTTCACAGATAAGAAGGTTATTAATCAAGACTGTGTGTATTTTTTTTTCCCCTGTTGACAATTGCATTGAAAATAGAAACTTGCCAATCTCATAATGATGAGAAGAGGTGGTTTTAATGTGATTATTTTTTTTTTTTCTCCATCATAATGGATTCTTTACTTTTGTACTTTTACAGTGCAGAAAAGCTTTAACAACTCTGGGGTTTTGGCACTCGAATCGAGGTGCATAAAGGTATCTGCCCCTTCTGAT
>JANHFX010014841.1:2687-20139 GCA_027560015.1 Chloroceryle amazona | reverse complement strand
CAGTGCAGAAAAGCTTTAACAACTCTGGGGTTTTGGCACTCGAATCGAGGTGCATAAAGGTATCTGCCCCTTCTGATAGAAAGGCAGTTGAAGTATTGTGAAATCTATGTCACCTTGAACGTATTAGTGAGAAATGAGAAGATCCAATACGATGTCGTGATAAAGAGATCTACAGATGACCTGACAGTACACTGGTATTTAAACATGGAGGATGTTAATAACTTGGTAGTATCACTCTATCCACTTCCTGCAGTAATAAATCGTGTTATTAGATGAAATGCCAGTCTTAGCACTGTATTGGGGTTTTTTTTATTTATTTTTTCCTTTCTATATTTTACATTTTTATTTTTAATAGCACCAACAAAATGCCATTTCTGTTTCTATCCAATTGAGAAATTGGAGATTTGTAACTTAAACTTTTGTTTTTTTTCAGGATGTGGAAGGTGCTACATGTCTGTCTTGACTGAAATAATTTGAATTAGTCTCTACTAAGACTTATCTTAAAGACTTTTTACACTTGTATGGGGCTGTTGGCATTTGGAGCAGGTGGCATTACTGTTTGAAGGCATTCGTGCAAGTCCTGTTGCCTATCATGTTAGTTCTTGAGCCATCTTTCAGACAGGATAAGCAAATAGTGAAGGTTAGTAACACTAAACAGAATCAAAGAGAAAGAAAAATTTTCTAGACTAGAAGTTTTCTATAAATTACAGAAAATGCAAATGGAATTGTCTTGCTGTGTTCTTGTTGATACGTTCTTGCTTTTTTTCCTAGGTTTTGTTTGCTTGCTGGTTTTATTTCTGATTTATTGATCCCTTTTATAGTGTGTTCTCACAAGAAGTACTAACGTAACAGACGGGGCAGCGAGCCATGGTCTTGAGCAGTGGCATTTCTCAGCCAGTTTTGACCAAGTAGAAATGCACTTTGTATTTATTTCACTTGTTTAATAGATACTGTAACAACAGAATTGCGGTGGTAGTGTCTGCTCTTAGTTTCTTAAACTCTGAGTTGAGTTGAACTCATCCTGTGAGTGCTATTATGGTTTTGCTTCCTCAGGGTACTGTCAGTGCATCGAGCTACATTATTTCTCCTCAGAGCAAGCAATAGAGGAAGTGACCCTTGTAATTTTCTGCTCAGGAAGAGATAAGTCAGTCTTTGGTGGTTTTCTAATTGATCCACTGGTGACCAGTGTTAAACATCCCACCTCCACCTGTTCATCACTTATTAGCTCTCATGTGGTAGATTTAAGCTCAATTAGTTACCATCCTGCATAGTTCAGCATTCTGAGTTGCCTTTCCCTTTCTGGAAGTCCAGATTTTGCTCAGAGTAATGCACAAATGTACTTAGTTAAAATCTTTCGTACTGTCTTCTGTCACTTAAGAGCCTTACCTTCCACAGAGCTTTTAACTGTTGTACGCTTCCATGCAGATCATTTTTCCTCAGTAGCTTTCTTTCAGTAGGATATGGATTTTGTGTTTGCTTAGCATTTAGGAAATTTTCAGGGACTTTGAGTAACAGCAAAAAGAAGTATCAGTGATTCATAGTAAAAGCATCACAACTTTTGGGTTTTCTAAGTAATTATATGAATGCTTTTACATGATGTGTTTAGTAAAGTACAATTTTGAAATATCAATATTTGCATCATTGATTTTCCTGTAACAAAAGCTACAGGAAAAAACTCTTCTATGCCTGTGTAGAAGCCGTGTGCAGCTCATTTAAGTGACCTATGTCAGGGTACATGCATCTCAAAGCCTGGCTGGACTACGAGAGCTTTGCAGAGAGCTGAAATCTCCTTAGGTTCTATGGAGCTCTGCAATTCGTATTTTTTGGTTGATAAATAAGGTGCCAATTAAAGAACCAAACAAGCACACCTAAAAAACAAAAATGCCACCCATCTGATGGAAAAAAACCTGACCAAACTTCAAACAAAAGCATTTAGCAACATAGGACTTCATTTGAGAGAGATGATGCAGATTAATGGAGTGATTACCCTATGT
This sequence comes from Chloroceryle amazona, assembly GCA_027560015.1. NCBI lineage: Eukaryota > Metazoa > Chordata > Aves > Coraciiformes > Cerylidae > Chloroceryle > Chloroceryle amazona. Next base: position 18,145 of record JANHFX010014841.1, on the reverse strand, counting down.
GATACAGTTTAATCTGTCAGCTCTTATCTTCAAACCCAGTCCTGCTCATGCTTTAGAGATGTGGTGGTGAAGAGACTCATGGTTTTGTGAATTCTGAATTTGCTCTGTTCTCCAGCTCCTTCCTACCGAGGCTGGACGATCATGTGATGTGTCCAAGATCCCAGCAACTTCAGGGGCCATAGATTCAGGGGCTGGTATTTTAACTGTGCGTGATTCTTTCTCGTGAGAATGGAACAGATGACAATCACTGAGCTGTGAAATTCTATATGCATCTGTGACTATTGTTTTACAAATAAAAATTCCGAACCGGGAGCTTCATTATAGTGAAGTGGTGACTTATGTGCCATGTGCCAAGAAATAGCGTGGTATATGCAAATTAGTCCTCCCCGAAAACACTAATTTTCAACTTCTCTGACATTATTCATGTTATTTCACAGAAAACACTTCTGTATGTGAGATGAATTTTTTTTCCCTGAACATCTAACTGCGTGGCTCATACTTTAAGATAGATTTTTTTTCCTGAAGTGGACAGAATGCATCTCAGCTGCCAATGAGCACATCTTTTATCAAAATATTCAACAAAAAAACCCCCGCACAAACCCAAACACAACCCAAACACCATCCAAAGGAAGGGGAATATTAATGTAAGAAGCTGAGTGCTAAGAAAGGAATTAGACAAAAATGACTTTACAGAATGAACATGATTTAAAAAGAAGGGTTTCAGGAGCAAAAGAAAAATTCTTTTTATATCATGTGGCCTGATGTGCAGTGAAAGGGATTAGATTGAATATTGATTTTTGGAAAGGTGTGACTATGCTGTTAAAATGATAAAGATTAAAAAAAAAAGGCAAAAACCAACCAACAAAACAAAAGAAAAAACAACACCTAACAACAACAAAAACCCGATTCCTATCCAAGAAAGCAATGAGAGAATCAATCACCAAGGAGAGTTGCAACTGAGGGCTATATTCTAAGTTGCCAGGTTCTCAGGGGGAGTCATTGTTCCTGTAACTGGCAGAAATGCATTAGGCTGATGATGATGATGAAGGAAAAAGTATCCAAATAATTGATAGTGAGGTTGAAAATGTGAAGGTAATGATGAAGAATTTCCACCTAAAAACTTCAGCAGTAATAAAGAACTGATGTCCAGTATGATGAAGGATGAAATGCAAGGTAGTAAAGAGTGTGGAGTGATTATGCCATTTCTCAAGTTGGCCAAAAATAAGATAGATGGAAGAATTAATCCCTTATGATTAAATATCTGCAATTTACCTCACTAGGCTGAAGCTTCAGCAATTGAAGTGATTCTTTTCAAAAACATAATTTAGTTTTCAAATGGTTATAGAGAATTAAATGGCTAATGATATTCTTACTAGCTGTGACATGGAAGCCTTGAAAGTATTCATTTCCTCGGTGCTATTCTAGTGTTAGGGAAGACTTCCCAGAGGTTGGGTTGATGTTGCTGATATTTATAACTTAACTGTCAAAGGATGGATTGAAATCAATATCTCAAGAGCATCTTTTGATGCAGTGTTCCTTATTAAATAAAATAATAGTCATCGATATACTGCTCTAGTTGCCAACTCTACTAATTTTTAGCTTAATTAAACAGATGTAAAGTGGAGGAGACTGGTATCAACTAATATTTCTGTCATCTTATAATGAGCTCTTTGCTCTTGAAATATAGGCCTGTATACTATAACTGATTATGAGAACTTCTTTGCTTTTCACTTTTTTTTTAATTGAGATTGGAATTAATGTAATAAATGACCACTCAAAAGAGGGATGTGTAAAAGAAACATAACCAGAAGACACATGCCATGTGTTTTCTTTCTAACAGTCTGAGGTCTTCTGTGTACGCATTGCTGCTGCTATTGCATTGTCACTGGAAGACACTTCAGTTTGGACTCAGGAAGTTCCTAACCTGGTTTAAACAGCTCAAAGAGCCCACCCTGCTACTGCCTTTACCTACCAGTGGCTGCACAAGTAAGCACAGGGTTCCAGTTAAAAAGCTTTCCCCAAACGCTAATTGAGGAAAGCCTTGTGGTTACCCCGTTACCTTAAATCACACTGAGAAAAGGTTTAAAATAAAAATGTAGGCATTCATTGTTACTATCCAAGCTCCAGAACCCTTGGAGAAGTGTGTCTGTCTGAAGAAATAAAGAGAAAAATGTCTCCCTACTTCACTAAGGCCACTTCAGAGAGCTGTGTGTTCCTCTTCCTCACTGCCTTACGTGAGAACAACTCTGTGCCGGGGTTTCAGATGCTGCATTTGCCTTTTGTCTCAGCTGGTCCCTATGTGAATGTCTCAGTGATGGAGATTTAGCTGAGAAAATTTTGACGGGAGAACACCTTCAGGTACACTATTTTGTTCCACTTTTCTTTACAGACACAGCCTTTAAATTCAGAATTTATCATAAGAAAGAAGTAGCCTGGACAACTTTTAATTAAAATAAGTCTGGTTTATTTGGATCTTTGAATAACTCTGAGACAAGCAAAGCTATATTTCTTCTACCTAATGAAGTAGTAAAGAACTTCTTCCTTTGGTGAAGAATAAATATTGCACATGTTGTCTAGGGGACTTAGGGCACGTTTTGTGTTGAGTAATAAATAGCTTCTGCTGGACTCTGAGTCATGTTGGTTTGGACAGCAGGGAAACATGATGCACACATCTAGAAAGATTTAATTAGGTAAGAGGCAATGGTTTGGAAGGTATAAATCACATTAAAGAGAGTTTCAGAAAGAAATAGCAGATATATTGTGTAACTCTTACAGACTTTGGAAATAAAAGTTTTAAGATGTTGATTGCAACTAATACAACAGGGAGAAAGCTGACCGGGAGCTCTCACTGTAAGATTTGGACAGGACATACTGCAGGCAAGGTATTTACCTGTGCAGATATTTTATCTTAAAAAAAAAAAATTAGCTTTCTGAAATATGTATTATGTATGTATAATATATACTCACATATATGAGTTATTTTCCTTAGAAGGTGTTTATTCTTGGGGTTTCTTTGGTCTGGTTGATTTTGAGTGATGCATTTTGAGTATCCCATTCAGGAGGAGAATTCAATCCAACTGGCTAACAGAAGTTTCAGTATGGAATCACTCTTTTCTGTTGGTGTTACCAAATGATATGCACACTGTCCTATGAAGCCTTTGCTTTAGAAGCTCACATAGCTGGAGAAATGTATCCCTTCTTGCCCCTCCTCCAGCCCCTTCTGTTAATGATATTTGAGCAATCTTGCCTACGGACTGGAAAAGCAAATTTGCTTTGTCCTTTGTGCTGTATTTATCCTTCGTGAATATCCACAAAATTCAGCAGGGATTTGGCCAAGAAAGTTGTATCATTCCTCCCAGAGAATAAATTTGTAAATCTGGAGGGTGGTGCTGTTTGTACAAGATCTAAAAGCAGCTTTCAGAATTTGCTAGAGAAGCTTGTGTAGCTTTAAGTAAGGAGATTATGTAAAATGCTGACTAAAGCTTAGAGCTTGCGAAGGCTCTGCCTAGTAGCAGAGCTATGTAGAAGAAATTAATAAATAGCTTTAGAGTTCTCCCAAGGCAAGGACTTCTCTTCATAGCATATTTCGGTTTCCTTGTTTGGCCATTAGTCACCCCAGCTTTCCTCTTTACATCTGTGTCAATCCGGTGTTCATCTTTCATTAATACATTAATATGGCCTAGGATACTTTTTTGTGTATCTTTTATTCTCTGGGCACTAGAGAGGAAGGTTCATACCCTTATATCAATCCCACTTAATGAAAAATAAAAGATAAGTATTTGAAGTTGTATTTAGATATTCATTTTAAAATTTGCATGAAAGCAATCTCTAGTAATGGGCTGAGGGGGTTGTTTTGGGTGTTTTTTTGGGATGACTTGAGTGATTGAAAAATTGATATTGTTTTTTTTTATCTCAGTACAAGGAGATAAGAAAAAAGGAAATTACCTTGAGTTGAAATAAAAAGCTTCAGTTGAAATTGAATAAAACTTTACAAAACCATTTCAGGTCAAGTCAAGTACTTCGGTAGAAGTTTCAGTGAAGCTTTTATGCAAGAATATATAAATAACAGAAACAAAGCTTCCAAGCCTTCAGAACTTAATATTTTCTTTTTTTTTATTTTTATTTTTTTTGATACATGTTTGCTTCAGGATTAAATTAACAGTTTTCTGTAGAAAAAATGCTTTCATCCTGTGTTTACTGACCTGCTTTTAACTCTTCTGATGCTTTGGATGTTTTATATGGTTCGTATATTATGAAGTGTTCTGAATATCATACTTTCTACTATGACTTTTCGTTGAACCATCTCCGTGGTCATTTATGTTCTTATTTAAAGATTACCTGTATACAGCAACAGCTAATGGATAAAAATAACATGGTTGTGCACAAACAGTTGAATGCTTTGCAAAGGGCTGAAAGGGAGAGAAGAAAACTCTACTAAAAGAAGCAGCTGCCCTGTTCAGTCACAGCTGCGGCCTTGCATACCCCAAGCCATCTCCAGGGGTGCAGCAGTGGGCAGGAGGGGTCGTGGGAGCAGGATTTGGGCACTGTGTGCTTGGAAAAGTGCATGCTGCCCCAGGAAAGAAGCCCTTGCTGTTCCTGCGTGGGTGAACAGACTGTGCCTTGAGGCAGTCATGAATTTCTCTGAGCCACAGAGGATAAATTGAAGGATTATTCTAAAAGATCCTGTTCTTTGCTTTACAAGATTATTTTGGACTTGGAGAGATACGATTTGGACAAGAAACTGCATGCTACTGCTTAGGAGATATTTGTCTCCTAACTCAGCGATTGATTAGGATCGCTGGATGGGTGATGACCTGGCACATCTCAGCTTGAATCTGACTTGTGCTGTGAGGGTCGGGTTCTCAAATTTCCTTAGTAACTTTTAGCCATTTTGTTACTACGTTACTGTACAAACTCCTGTTGTGTAGAATTTGGTCACTTGAAAAATAAATTGAACAATCAAATGGGGCCCGATTCTGTCTTCAGTAGTGCTTTAAAAGAGAAGTACTATTCAATTTAAATGGGTATCATAAGTGTTCTCAATTCATCATTGAATGCAGTATATTAGTGAAGCATGGATCTAAGAACTACCTTTTGATCATACTTCTTGAATAGCAGCTTAGTTTGAGTGTACAGTCCTTTTTTTTTATTAGCTTTCATGACAAACATCAAAGAAATGACTGTTTCTGTAAACCTCTCTGTGTAGAAAGTGTATAGAAAGTATCCCTCATTAATTCAGAGCCACTGAATCAGTTGTCAAAGAGAGCAGCTGTGGATTCTGATAATTGCCTAATTAATCTAATGATATATTTTTCCTATCATGATCCATCTAACACACTTCTGCACTGGAGCTGGATTCTGTGTCTGAGTTGTCTTGATGCCGGTTTTGGATAGTGACTTTTAAAATTTAAATATGCTTAGGCCTATTAGTAAAGCTGAAGAAGTACAAGTCATTTTCCAAGAATTCCAGTTCTTCTTAGTAAATGTTTGGAATTATAGGATCTCAGTGATGTGAGGTATTTTATTATTCAGCTGGTAGGGCTCTAGCTGACTAGCAGAATGCACTTATTTGGTGTTTCTCCTATTCATTATCATCCTATGCAGGTGGAGAATATGCTGGAGTATTGAGGGGGGAGGTGGCAGTCTTGGGAGATGATGCAGTCCTCCATCTTCAGGGGTGGCAAAATTATGTACCAGTGTTTTGGGATTATTAGTCAACTTTGTGTAGCTATTCTGGTATCTTTTTCTGAAACTGAAAGTTCTGTTTTGGTAGTTTTAATTCTAGGCAGTTTTGTAGTTATGCGAATCCCAAAACAGAGCCTCCCCAAAATAGCTCAGAACAAATTAATCTGCCAAGCATACGTGTGTGGATAATCAATTAAAGTAATACAGCCTTGCTGTAAAACAAAGCAAATAATTAAACATGTACAACTTAATTCATGTTATTGCTAAAATATAGGCTAAAGGGAAATAGTACAGTTATAAATAACACTATTAATAGATAGCTACTGTAATTTTGTGGAGTTCGCTTGATATCGATTTCAATGTTGTTGTTGTTTCTGTGAGTAGTAGAAAATTTCAGAGAGTAAATGGGAATTGCAAAACAAATAAGCGGCAGTAATTTGGGATTTCTTTTTATTGCACACTTTATTCTGTGCTTTCTGTAAGGCTTTGAGCAGGACCAAATAGAGTACAGAAGATGCTCTTATTTCAGGAATGAAAAAAAGAGAAAGAATCAGCCAGTGATCTTTTCGTTCCTTCTGTATCCATAGGATTTTTTGCACAGTGAGCAGACTCTACGGTCACTTGAAGATGCTCTTCATTCCCATAGCCCAAAAGTCATAAAACTTGTTCCATTTCCACGTAAGCAGTGTCTTTCTGAGAAGAAAAATAGCTTTTAAATCTCTAATTTACTATGCCATTTGGTTCATTTCACCCTATTCAAGGTCTAACAGCCTCTACGGGGAAATTTTATCATTTATGCCATATATTCATTTGGAAACTATATTGTTTAAATAACAGACACCAAAAGTAGGAATGATATACGCTGGTAAGGATTACCTTTCGGTGGTCGCTTTTCCTGTAGTACTTGATACTGTATTCTGGATGCCCTAATTTTTAGAGTACATCATCAGATTATGTTCAGAGCAACAGATTATATTCACTGGAATTATTTCTACATGCTTACAAAAAGAGAGTGTCTTTCACATGAGGTGTTCTGATCTATTACAACAGAGGTTAACTGTATGAGAAAAAGGATATATGAAGACAGGATATATGTGGCTGCAGTTTTTGGTAGGTTCTCCTCCAATTACCACCTGTGCTTCAGGTGCCTGGAGTTTAAGTGCATGTGCTGGATGTTTAACAAAGATTTCAACTTGTGCTGCCTCCCCCCCTCCCCCTTTTTTTTTTCTGGTATTAAATGCAAATGAAATGCAAATGAAAGTAATCTTAGCCTGTAAAATTATGTCTGTAAAGTTGAAGGTTTTATCTTTCAACCTGATGATAAAAGTACTGGGGACATGAGCTAATAATTCAGTGATGCTGAATTGTGAAAGTAATGGTTCATTTTAATGGCCAGAGGCAGTGAAAGAATCCCACATGTAACTCACTCTTACTATTTCTGCAGAAGAGAATGGAATAGAACTTTTATTTTTTAACCAAGAGTATGTCACTTGTTTCACAAAATATTTTCATGCTCAAGTAATGTTTAGGCTATGAGGTAGTCTCCTTGATAGCTAGGATACAAATATGATAAAATTATTTCCTTTTGTTACACAGATAGAAGTTGTTAAGGCATAATGACAAGGTTGTTTCAAGCAACAGGTACTTCAGGTGAATGAGAAAATTTTGGAGTAGGGAAGTCTGCAGTTAGGATTAAATTGGTACCATTTTCTTTCTTTCTCACCTAAGAGATGATAATGTGTTAGGTTTCAAGGAACTCACTTGCTTCTATGTAATTTCTCTAATCATAACCAGCAACAGTGGTTCAGTCTTGATGCAGGCTTTCTGAAGGAAAGCTATAGGTACTTAAAACCTAAATGCAACTGGGAAGCTGTACTCGGTTTTCACAGTTTTCTTCCCTTGAAAGGTTGCATTTTTGGTATAGTGAAGGTCGAGGGTACATTTTGGCCCCTCTTGCCTTCTTTAGGAGTGAACTTCGTGCCATTTATCTTTCGGATTTAAATTTCAGAATGCAAACTGCAGTTTCCTGTCCTTCTTGGATTATTTGGAGTATATATTCCCAAGAGCAGAGAGTATTTTTTAACGTGTCTTACTAAAGGGTGTAGTTCAGTGGTGGCCTGAACTTGGTATTACTGTAAAATCTTTCTTGGTGCCAGTAACGGAAAACATCTGAGTAATACTGAAATTATTTATATAGCAAGACTGATAATTTGGGGGGGATTTTTGGTATGAATTTTCTTTTAAGAAGAATAAAAAAAAAGTGTTACTTTTACAGTCATAACTCATGTTTCTTACATATGTTTTCAGTAATAATAAAATACTGGGTTTCTTCTGTTTCTCCTTGGATTTCTGAACTTCGGGAAGTAATTTTACTCAGGTTTTCAGGATTGCTTTTCATCCGGAGCTACATTGCTAGGAACACTGGAGTCCATTCCTTACGTAGAAAGGAAGACCCGTATTTAATCAGTTGTTCCCAGATGCTAGTACTTGAAGGAGAATGCACCCTACCATGTAAGTCAGCTAAACTAAATCCAAAACTGGAATACCTCTCCTGCTCCTCTGTCAAGCAAAACAGTGCATTGGAGGAAATTTAAAACCTTGAATGGGACTGAAGAATGAGGTTTTAGGTAAATTTTGGAGCTCTGGGGAACAGTATACAGGGAGCAATATAAATGGAGCTGTTGAGAGAACGATTTGCTCTCTGCAGGAACAAAGACATGCAGGGAATTGTCCAAGAAGAAACTGCTGATTAAAGTTTTGGCTGTTAATCACTTTATGTATGCTTGAATTATACTACTAAACCCCCTTTCTGTTCAAAACCATCTGCAGGGATTGTATATTTGTAAACAAAGACAGATTAAGATAATTTATTAATTCTTTGTCTGCCATCCACTCATTATTTCTACTAGAAGTATCCACTTCTAAGCTCCCAACCATGTTAACCTCTGAGCATTGAGACAACATTTTAATTGGCTTACAAGTATGAATTGGCTTTTATCCTTAGATAAAACATGAATGTTTCTAAATCTAATTCACGCTAGGAAATACTGTACCCACATGCTTTCAGGATTAACTACGATGTGTTAACTTGACTGAGTGCAGATGTGCAGGGAGTCGTGTAAATTAGGCACGCTGCTTGTTCCAGCCTGCATGGACAAAAACTTCCAGAGGGAGAGGACAAGAAACCGGTGTGAAATGTTATTCAGGTTCTCTCTGCCAGCTCTTCGCAGCAGCACACATACTTAATGCTCCCAAGTGAATGGCCAGGCTTTAGACTTGCAGAGTAAGTACCCTGGCTTAGCAATTAGCCACGGGAAAGTGAAGCTGTATCTTATGTGGACAGACAGTTGAAAGGTTGGTTAATTGAACTTCTCCTAAGTGCCAAATGTTGAGTAGCACAGAGAGGCATCCTGTCAATACATGTTTAACATTATCAGAGGAAGAAAGGAGAGAACATCCTTTCTCCCAATTACCTATTATGTGGCAGTGGAGCACCTCATCTACCAGATCTGTCTAGGCCTATGAATTAGAGCATCACAGCTGAATGGTTTTATTAGATGTATGTCTACAGTGGAAAAGATTAGGTGCTTTATATGGACTGGGAAAGAAAAAGGGTTGCGGCAAAAAATTCCCAGTAAATCTTATGTCTCTTTACTTTCTTAAATGGACTCGGTTTCTGATCTTTGTTTTCCATTCAGGTCTAGACTTAGACACCTTTACTTCCTAATCCTCAATGTTAGCAGAAACTTTTTAAATATATCTATTTCAATAAAACCTGAACTAATCTAAACCCATAAATATATATGAATAAAAAGATAATTCTAATATATCATGAGTCAAGCTTGTAACCATTATGTATATATATTGTGCGTGTTAGTATATGTGTGTGTTGATGTGCACAATCTGGGTAACGTTGGTAATCAGAAGGTTATATAATATAAAAAGGATCTTACTGTTGCATAAGCTTAGTCCAGATAGCCACCATGTGCTGCGCGCGCCCACCTGTTCCTCTCCTCAGCAGAGAGTGTAAGACTCTGCGTTTGAAAGCTAAGGACAGTTCCTCAGAATGACCTCCTAGAGATGGGGAAGCTCCTTCAAGAGCCTCCATTTCACGAGCTTTGCTGTTACAGTTCATGGAGCTTGAAAAGCTGTTTGTAGCTACATTTTTTTGGAGATGGTAAAATAGGCCTCTCCTATCCTCTTTCATCCTCTTGGGATGAAAGGTGTTGAGATGAGACAGCGGTGCATGGAACAATACTATTTTTCTGCTGTACCCATAACCTAAAATAGCACAACTTGGTCATGAAGAGCCTGTGTCTTACTGATCTAAGAGTCCATCTGTAGTGAAGTGGTATAGGAGAGTTGATGTCACTTGCCTGCAAGCTTTGAACATCAGGAATTCTGTTTCTTCCATTTCTGACCCCTCTAAAATCATTAATTAGAAGTTGCTGGTCCCAGTATACATATGAGATTCAGACTATGTTGTGGTAGTAACTGTAGAAAAATCATCAGAAATTTTTGACTACATGTGCATGAAATTAAGTCAATTTTTTGTTAGTTTTTTCCTACAAGTAAAAAGACAAGCTATATTAAATACTTTATTTTACATTGGCATCACGTTGTAATTTACCATTCTCATTCTTACATTTTATTTCATGGTTCCTTTTTTTGTTGTTTAATATTTGTAAGTCTGACTTTTATACTTTCTTGCCCAAATTTTCCTCTGTACGTATCATAGTCCACAAGTTCATATAATCTATGGAAAACTCTCTGCAAGACTGAGGATTTATTTACTTGAAGCTGCAAAGCTGCTGTATCTTCATGAACAAAAACCACAACAGTGGTGTTCTTCAGACTCCCAGCTCTGTATAGCTTGATTTCATTAATTCTTAGTGATAAAATGGACAAAAAAATCTATTACATTCAAAAGGTTTGTTCAGGGTACAAGCAAACACGAACAGGGAATTCTGCAAAGTGGATTTTGGCACTGCCAATATTTTTCAATCTTTCACCTGCTAAACCTTACTGCTTCTTGTCAAAATAAACATACGGCTTTTCTCCCTACGTGAAGCAGATATGACCACTAGCATTCTGCAGCAGAGACGGGATACTGAGTGTGCAGATGATATGAATCGACTTCTTCCACGTGGGGAATCGGGTGTCAGATGCTCTGTGATATCTTGTATATCATTTGTATCTTACCTGAAGAGCGGTGTTGGATCTTTGTGTGATACCTCTAAGTAGCCCCATGCGCCGCACCAGCAGTTTGTGCCAGTGGCCAAACCGCAACCTGCTCGAATCTCTTTTAAATTGCTGGGTTATTACCATCACGGGTGATACCCGTGTGCTTTGAGAGTAGGAATTGCAAATCACTACACCTGCAATGACAGCAAGTCCTGTTGCTGGGGGTTTTGTCAGAGGATTTGCAATCTGTTTGTTTCGGTGCTTCTGCCAGTTCATAAACTCAGTGTTTCATTATCCAAGTTGTTGGGGAACCACGATCAGCATATTCTTCCTTTCTGATAGATAATAGTCTTCAATTTCCAGTGTTTGCACTCATTTTTCAGTAAGGACTTGTCTTTCACCAGGTATACATGGTGAAAATCGTACTGTAATCTGTTCTGTAAAAAAAAAGCATCCCCAAAGATGAGCTCACCTAAAAAGTCCCTTTCCCGAGTTAACTGGCATCTTCTGAAGGCACAAATGGTTCAAGGCCTCATACGCTCTCTCCTGTCTTTATTATTATTGATATGGAAATACTATCTCCATTCTCTCCTGCTTGCCATCAGGTGTATTTCTCAAGCCTTCTTTGTTGCAGCAGGTAACTCGGTGTGCTTCAACAGACATAAACACCGTCTGAAAGCTAGGGTAGAGATCTCCTCACTGAACAGGTAGATGTTTGTGTTCTTAGCCACTCTGCTTTCTAGAGAGCCTGATAGCAGTGTGCCAGGGGACTGGGAAACTAGTTCAGTACAGTGGTTTATTCTGCACCCTTTGTTAGTAAGAAGGGAGGTGTGCTGTGGTATCATAGAAGACAATTTCCCCTTGCCCTGCAACTAATCAGAGGAAATACAATAGGTACTGGATGACAACTGGGTTGTGTTTAATGTTCTGTAATAGTGGTGTTGAATGGTGAGAAAGGTAACTTCGGAGCATTTCTCCCTTTTTTTCTGTAGCATGAGTTCCTTCAAATGATGTAAAAGGGCCAGGTAGCAACTGCACCTATTTTACAGCATCTTATATAATTAGGACTTCTGTTTATCAGTGTGAAGACCCCCGGTCACAGAACAACTTCAGCACTGTGCTTTAGGTGATGGGGGTGGAGGGACATAAGGAGGAGTTGTGTGAAGGAACATACTCCCACTCCAGTTTCACTTTAATTACAGATAAAGTTGAACAGCAAGTGGGTTTGTATTAGATTTGATTTACTTGGTTTGTTCGTTATCGCAGAAGTGTTACTCTCTGTTCTGGGGCTGGGAAGGAGTCGCGAAGGGGGTTGAAATAATTTCCTCAATACAACCTTTTTTCTTTTCCTTTGATTGGTTTCTCCATTCCATGTAGCGGGCACCGCTTTGATATTAAATATCTTCAGCTTACTATTATGTGTGGTTTCAATATATAGATTACTCCGAAATGCCTCGTTGTACATAGTTGAATGAGAAGTGGGTTCAGCTGAGAGTGGCTTGGGTTTCAGTCTATGCCAAATGGCTATTTAAACAAATGTTCAAAGACCATATATGGAAGGTTTGATATTTGTCACAATTTTATCTCAGCATTGGTCACAGATGTGTGCTGCAGGGAAAGATAAGTTTCAGGGTTTATTTTGGAAAAGGGTTACCTAAATAAAATATATTCTGAAATTACTCTCTAGCTTTTCTCTGCTCTCTGAGGCCTATGGACTGGTTCTGTTATCCTTATAATGATGCAGGCAGAAACACAACTGGTTTATCTTCTCACATGTGAATCTTTGGTTCAAGCTATGTTTTTATGAATAAGTTGTGCCTGACTTGTTTATGGTTTTGTTTCTTTCTCATAGTGCCACAGAATCATAGAATCCTGTAGGTTAGAAATTCTTTTCTTTGCTGTGATAGATGTCTGTTACTGAACAGTAAGTTATGAGCTTAACATCTCACTCCCAACAAGGTCTGAGAGACTGTTTGAAGTATATTGTACTGTTTTTAGTCTTGTATGTCGAGGTAATGGTGAAATTGAGGCTGCTTTATTCAAAAAGGAATAGAAAAAAACAAACCCGTCCTAAGCTCTGCAGATATTATTCTTCCTGAGGTGACAAGTGTTAGCAATGTAATAAATAGGTTGGAATTACAGTAGTCCTAACTTAGTGTAATTGAAATTGCAGGAAGGAATCTAGAAGAGCCTTTTTTTTTCACATCTACTGTCAATTCTGGCAGCAGGTTGATGAACAAGGGTCCCATGAAGTTAGAAACAATAAGCCTTAGAGCTCGTTGTGTTTCCTTTATCTAAGGCGTGACAGTTTGGATGGAATCAGCATTTTAAAAAGCAGGGAATATTTCAGGCAGTTGCAGTAATTGTAAATGCAAATTCAGTTTGTGGCAAGGAAGAGCAGGCGTATCCGTGGTTCTTTGAGCGCCTGCTTGGCAGCGTCATATGCGCTTCCCTCATCTAATAGCCTCGGTCGGTTCTAATTCTGTCTGCATATCTGTTTGTCCTCCTTTGAGAGGCCCCGAGATACTCCGTGGGTCTGCTGCTGTGGCTCTGGCCCACTGACCCTGATGATTATAACTGTAATTCAGTAGGTCGCACAAATCTTATCTGAAAAAAACCTGTTGATTCAATATGTGTCTCTAGGAAAAGCCGTTAATCTCTTTGGGTTTATTATCAAGTGAATTCAGCCTAGTAGCAGGAGAAAAAAATAAATAAAAAAGATGAGATTTCTAGTAACTAGAAAGCAGGTGTATTCCTTTAAGTCTACTCTGTCATTAAATTTAAAATATCCCCATCTAAGTGTGTATTTTGTGGCAACTCCCTTCTCGGTTGTTGCTGAGGGCAGGAGGAATCTCTGATGGGATGCTCCCAGATCCCTTCTCAAGAATGTGTCACAGCTAAGTGAGCTGCACAACGCCGTTCTCACTAATGAGAAAGCTCCCGCCGACTTCCCCGAGAGCAGTTCTTCCCTATAGCAATTGCCATGGATATTAAATAGCTGGTCCACAATAAACTCCCTTTCTGAGCGTCAAGCTATTCAAACACTATATAATCACCGTTCTGAGGATAACAAAATTTCATTATTAAATGCTATTTGTGACATGTTAATTTTGAAAGCAGTAATACCCACGGGGAGAGTGTGTAAATAAATCATCACCTGGCAGATACAGTTTTCATTTTAAGACAGTTCTTCAAAGCAACAATAACAGATGAATTAGCAGATCTGTAAGCCTTCAGTGAAATGCTCTATGGTTCTATTTTTCATTCAAGGAAATAGGCTTTGATTGCTTGTAGCTGCAGAGAATATTCATCTTTTTACATTTTTTTTTTTTAATTTAAAAAACCCAACTTACTAATAAAGGAGTTTGGGTGGTTTAACATTCTCGGGAATCCCTGCTCCAAACTTTGCCCTCCAGTTGGTATTATGGTACCAGTAATTGCTGCCTCATGTTAACATTTATTTAAAGCTGCTGATTTAACATTTAAAAATTCTGAGGTTAATGGATCTGTATTCACAGATCCATTAACCTCAATAAAAACAAATGGGACCTTTAGTGAACTAAAATAAGTGCAGATCAAGGATACACTTTGACTAATACTTACTGATAGCATTTAGATTGTACTGTTAAAATGTCAGGTCATGAAAAGGGCTAGTAATGTAGTAATATTCAAGGTGAATTTCAGTGTTTCAGTCACTTCTGTGACCCAAGATAGGATAGTTTAAGATCAAGCAAGCTCAGCGTCCTAATTGCGGGATATTCTGGGTGGATTGCTGTGTAAATGGTATGTTATTGGCACTGAGTTGGGCTTACTTAAGAATGAAATTGGTTTGAATACGCATTCATCTAATAAACAAATTATGACAGCGTAGTTAGATGACAACCATTTATCCTATTTTATATATAGCACAGGAGAAAGCTATAATACTTAAGAAATGAATAAGTAAAGAAGGTAATGTATGGCCTTAGAATTTATTTCCTTTAGCCCTCGTATTTAATCTAACATTGCCATAAAAAAAATAATGGGCATTTAGAAACACCATTTAGAAAGAGACATCACTTTCCCAGTTCATCTCCTGCATCATAATCCAGCAAATCTGCTTTTACAATCAGCGTATGCAGAAATACGAGGCGTCAATCCTGACTTCAGTTCCCTGATGCAGACATCCTTGGGTTTTTGTGGGAATGAGTTTATTCCACAATGAACGTGAGATTCCATCGCTGTTGATCTTTAGTTCATCACCGTGATATTGATAATGATTTCAAGGTCTTAAACATGTACTCGTGAACACTGATACATGGCTCAGGAAGTTGTAAATTCTTCAGTGCGAACACCACCCGTGGACGTGAAGAGGGAGATAGTAAAATGCCTACGATGCGTTTTTGTGCTCTAAAAAGTACTATTCCGTGTCTGTGTATAGTGAAGGACTGCTTATACCTGTTAATAAAGTAGATGCAGTCCTAAAAATATACTGTTATTTACGGCATGCAGAAAGGACAGATGGGAAATCGCTCATCAGATAACTCTGAAGAGCATTATATAGCCAGTATGGAGTTTATAATATACTGAACTTCAGAATAGATGGGTCC
>JANHFX010014840.1:24953-44543 GCA_027560015.1 Chloroceryle amazona | reverse complement strand
GCCGCGAAGTACCGGCAGTAACCGTGACCGCCTGCTGCTAGGCCCACGCTGCTCCTTGGGCTGCCTCCCCTCCGCCACGCTCCGGGGCTGACTGCGACTCTTCTAGGCCGAGAGCCAGTGGAACGGGCTGTGTCCACCCGCCCGCCTCATCTCGGGGGTCCGGAAGGGCTTTAAGGGCAGCGGAGCGAGCGGGCGTCGGGAGGGCAGGGCCGTCGTCTGCAGCCGATGCGCGTTTGGGGGGAGGAAGGTCCATCTGTGTCGGCGTCGCTCGGTGAGACGTTGCAGACGGTCGCCCTGGGGACCCTGGTGTTTTAAGGGGTGCACAGAGACGGGTGTTTGCCTTGTTCGGCTCCTGCTAGCTATATCAGGTATAGAAGTATTAGTGGGCAAGCAGGTCCTTTAAACGTAATGAAGTGACAGATTATGCCTTTTAACTTAGGAAGAATGGTCTTGTAAAGCTCGCTTTATGCTGAGCAAAGACTTCAGCATGTGCTACACCTGCATGCCCAAAGAATGTGTCATTCTAAGAAATGATTGATGAAGACTTCAAGTTTGTAACTACTTGTTTGGAGTATCTTTTTGTCAGGGAGTAGTATGTGGGTCAGCCCTTGCGTGCTGTAGCTCCCTGTGAACTCACTGCTCAGTAAGGATAAGTCCTGGGGAGTCTGAGTCTATTCATTAAACAGTCAAATCTGGAACTGCATATGATACTTTTCCTATTTCCATGATACTTTTACTGTTTTTCCAATTGGAGTTACTAATCAAATGCATAAACAGCCTGCTTTCAGTATTTGGTAAAAAATACAGTTATTCCCTAGAAATAAAGGAAGCAAGATTTAAAAGTGGACAAAACTATTAACATGTATCCCACTATACGTATAACATATGATGTTAGAACTTGAAGGAAATAAAATCTGATTGTAAGTGAACTTTGATAATTAAATTGTCAGCATATGAAAAGCCCAAATGATCTGTCTTAGATACTTACAAACAAGCAGCATTGGATATACTGAAAAACAAAAGCTCAAATCAATGAGAAGAGGTACTGTTCAACGTTCCTTTCACAAAAAGTATTTTTGTGGTTGGCGACTTCATTCAGGAACTGAAGGTGGTACTTTTTGGTTCCCCTCACACTTTCACTCATTCGTGATGTTTTCCTGTCTCGCAATAGGTTTTGCTGGATACTGAGAAACGTTATTAGAAAACAATGTCCCTTGACTTTGATAGTGGAGCTCTACAAACTCAACATGAAGATGAAGACTATGACCAAGAGGACTATGCAAGAGAACAAGAGGTGAAAAAGAACATTATGTAACCTGAAGGCTTGTGCAAGTTTTTTTGTTTGGTGTTTTTTGTTTGTTTTTTTTTTTAACCAATGTAAAACTAATAAGGTATTTAGCATGGGGCAGGTAATGTTTCTCTTACTAACACATGCTTTGAGATCTTGGAGAAAAACAGGGTTAGGATTCAGCAACTGCACTTAATAATTCTGAATACGATGTGTAGTTGTCAAGTCACCTAATAGGAAAAAGAGAGTGCTAAGTTCAAATCTACAAGAAGCCCAATGTGTGGCCCCATATCAAAGCCCTTCTGAAAACTGGAAGAAGAGGCACATCCTATATGGGTATCATTACCATTATTTGTTCAGGTGTGTTTTGTTTTTAATTTTGTTTGGTTTTTTTTATATCTTTTTTTTTTACTTGTTTGTCTGGGTTTGTTTGATTGTGTTGGTTTTTTTGTTGTTGCACAGCTGTCTGCCTCCTGAATTAGAAGTGATGATATTTCTCTCTGTTCATGCCCTTTTGCTTGGTGACTTTATCTGAACACTCAAGCAGACTATTAATCGTTGTAGTGATGACTTCTTGCATTTAGTAACACCGACTGGCCAGTTTTTGTCGGAGTTTCAATCCAGACTGCTCAGAAAGAGCACGTTTTGATTTTCCAGTACCTCTCTTGCCTGGGATTTAGGGAGGAGAACATTGGCATGATTAGTTTGTAGATCATACTCTAGTCTATTAAGCATTCTCAGTATAAGTCTTTCTGTGAATTCCAGTGTTGTGAACTTTTCCTCGGAGGAAGAAACCCAGGATTTTGTGAAAGTGTCTTATTTCTCTTGTCTCTGTTTCTTTGAAAGCAGATTTGAAAAGCGTACACTGAATACTATTTCTTCTGTTTCAGTTGCAACAACTATTGACAGACCTTCCCCATGATATGCTGGAGGACAGTGGAGACCAACTCTCCAGCTATTCAGACTGTAGCATTCATGAGGCAGAGGAGCAGTAAGGCATTTGGTGATACTTTTTTATTATTTATGTTGTGCTTTTGAGAACAGCGAAATCTCAGCTGATTAAAGTTGTAAAAGCAGTCCCAGTGAAGAGAAGGCTGTTTGTGCAGTTTGCAGTATGGTTTGTGTTGCATAAGAAACAAACTAGATATCATTTAAATTAATGAAGAGATGGTTTGGTTTGTTTCACTTTTTTCCTGAAATTATGAGTATACACTTAAGCTGCTTGTCTTTGTCTAGATTGCATGAGCCCGGGAAGCATGATGGAAGGTGGAATGATCATCTGTTGAGAAGTGATCCTCAAAATGTAAGCTTTTATGAGCAGTGATGTAATTAGTGGAACTGTTTGTTCATAATAGCATGCTAATTATTACTTAAATTCAACAGAAAATTACTTTTCATGTAGGTGATAAGTTTTGCTATTCACTTGAAAGTATTTCTAACTCGACAAGGGAAGAAAGTGGGGTGTGTGTGTGGGAAGTCTGGTTTTTGACCAATTCTAAATGCCTTATCCATTCATAGGGTTATGATCAAGGAGAAAATTTGTACCCTGAACAATTCTTGTGTGATCAGCAAAATGATCATATCGAAAAACAGGGAACAAATTGGAATGGCCTCCATAACAATGAAGAGAAGAAACATTTATATGATGTTAAAGAAGATTACTGTGGCCAGAAGGGTCAAGAGGATCCTAATGATGTGTACCTTGGCAGAGAGGGATTTAATGCTCCAAGTTGCTACCAACAGAACAACGTGTATCATCTTCCTGAAAACTTCAGGCCATATACAAATAACCATAAACTAGAATTTAACAGTCAGCAAAGTAAAATAACAAATTTTCCAGATGCTCCAAAGGAACATCTTAAGGTATTTCAGAAGTTGATGCATTTTTCTGTCTCTTTTGGAACATTTTCACAGATCTTTAAATGCTTGCAGTCTCTTTTTATCACTTTAAACAGTGATGAGAGGCTTCTGTAGTTTATTTAAAACACAAAACATTAAGTAATTGGACTTTTATATGTGTATGTTATGACCTGATTTATTTTTTTTTTCTCTCATTGGCTGGATAGAATTTCATGAGGTAGAATAAATGTGAATCATGTGTGTGCTTACTCTAGGGATGTTCACAGGTCACCATTCTCCTAAAGTGGAAGCTTTCATTAAAATTTCAGTCGCACTTAGATAGTGTCGGGGAGCCTGATAATGAAGAGCTACTAGAGCTCTTAATGTCAACCTGTAAAAAGGAAAATATTTTCATCAAGTGAGACTACAGTTGTAGTTTTAAATTTATTTCCTCTTATGTATATATTGTCACAACAGCAATTTGTTGCATCTGACGTTGTCAGTGGCCAGTTGTCAGAATCCTACAAAGTGACCTATAAACCATACCAAAACAGCATTCATCAAAATAATCCAGTAATCCAAGAAGGATCCAGAAGAAATGAAGTGTTTGAAGACTTGCAACATGAGTTCTTGGGCAATGATGAAAGTAAGTGTTTGCTATTTAGACTTGAAATAAACTTCTTTTAATAGTGCCCTTCAAATCAGCAGCAGAAAACTTGTCGATTTCATAGAAACTTAGAATGCTTTGGACTGGAAAGTACCTTAAAGATCATCTAGTTCTAACCCCACTGCCATGGCAGAGACACCTCCCACTAGACCAGGTTGCTCAAAGCCCTACCCAATCTGGATTTGAATGTAGCCAGTGATGGAGCATCCACAACTTCCCTGGGCCACCTGTTCCAGTGTCTTATTACCCTTAGAGTAAAAAATTTCCTTCTTTTTAGTAAGAGAACAACTAAAAGTATGTTGATGTATGTGATGGTTTGTTTTCCTCTAAACTTACATTGGGATAGCACTAATTTTGGTGGCTTTTTCTTTCATTCCCCCCCCCCCTCTATCTAGCAATTTGCTCTTTTTAATAAGAATGAGTTTTAGGCTATTAAAAATGTAGTTTTGACGGGTGACACTGAATGAAGCTATTTCTGATGGCTTGATAACAAGTGTTGCTGGTGCTTTGACTTGTTTGTAATATTGGATAATAATGACTTGCTATACCTTAAGAAATACACTTTGCTTGGTGCCACATCAGGCTTTTCTGTAAGGTATGCTTCAAATGACAGAATTACTTTTCTTGTTGAACTTCTTGAACATCTACAGTTGCCACAAGACTGTGTATAAATTCACAGCATAAACTTTTACCCAGGCTTGCTGTTAGGTTTGAATTGTGTTGATGATTCCTCCAATTCTTCAGCCATTGCTGCCAGAGCAACTTGGGTGATGTGAATCAAACATGGATTGAAAAATGATGAAAATTTGTGAACCAACAGTGAATTTGGTACTGTATAAAAGAGGCACCTTGGAGCAGGAATTGCTTAAAATGATGGCTTTTTTCATTAGTTGACTGTGCTGACTTGTCTGTATACTGTTTGAAATTTGGCAGATTCTTCAGAAAATATGCAGATTCTTCAACTTAAAGTTCTAAATAAAGCAAGAGAGAGACAACTGGAAGAACTTAATGAAAAGTTAGAAAAGAGTGCACAGCAGATTAGGTATTTAGATCATCAGCTTTCAATGGTCAAAGGTAAAATATTCTGTATTAATTTTTAGATTTTCATATATACCTACTTTTTTATTCTGAAAATTTGATATAGGTGGTGTCTGTCTCTGCAGGTATTCATCATAATCCCAAATCAAGTTTATGAATATGTTGACCTAATTCTCGTCCTCCCAACACTGTTCTAAAGGAAATTCTCTGGATTGGTGCCTGACTGCATAACTGTCTTACCTTTTACTGCATTCTCAGGACCACCATTGTATTCCAGAGCCCCCACGTGCCAGGCATTAAAAATGTACATAAAAGTAAGAAGTTTGCCAAAGTAGTGTGAAGTACAACAAGAAGAAAAAACCCCGATAGGAGAAGTGTACATCTATGAAAAAAGAAAATTTTTTTTTTTTTTTTTTTCTGTCTGGTTTAACAAGCTGTTTTCTGGACTGTTTATGTAGAGAGAAGACCTTTCAGAATCATCAGAGCTGTAGTTGAGACTGGTGGTTGTCCTGGTCTCCCTTTTCTTACGGGAAGAGTCAAAAAAAGTCCTGATCTTAGAGAATTAAGAATATAATTTTTAGAGTGCAAAAGGAGCAAAAGAAAGAGAAAACTTCAGCTGTCAATCATTTTGCTATGTCTTGGGAGTGATTTTTATTTCTCCCTTTAAATGGTGTAAGGGATTATGTTCGTTCCTAATGCTAACAGAATGGGGCATGTTTCCACTAGGCTTCTGAAGGTACAATATTTTGGAGTGCTTCCAGCTACCAGAGGGAGAAAGTGGCTACTGAATGGAGACTGATTGAAAGTTTTTGTTCTGTCTTCTGCTTGTTGCCTGCAGTATGAGACAGAGGGCTCATAGCAAATGAGGGGTACTGAACAGTTATGTTCCATGAAGTTGTTGGGTAGACTGGCCATGTTTCTTAAACAATTGTTGTGTGTCTTTCTTAAGATGAAAAGGATGGTTTGGCTGTTAGTCTTCGTGAGTCTCAAAAACTCTATCAGAATGGAAAGGAACGAGAAGTGCAGCTTGAAGGTCAAATAAAGGCCCTTGAAACTCAAATTCAGACTCTTACTACCAATGAGGAGCAGGTACTATAAATATTTTAAACTGCTTATTGTGGAAGGTCTTTACAGTTATTAAAGTTAAGTGCTAGCCTTCTGAAATATTGTTCATGATCCTTGCAGAAACTGAGTATGTGATGAATGAAGAAGGATGCGTTGGTGGAAAACAGTATTAAAATCCATGCATCATTTGAGGACTTTTAATAACTCTTGCCCCAAAAAATCCTGAACTGAAATATAAAGCACTGGAGCAAAAGTATAATATGTGTAATTGGGAACTACTCTAATACTGTTCCTACAGATGTTGAAGCAATCCAAAGTGGCAGAGGTAGCCATGGAAAGCATACAGAAGCAGCTATTAGAACTTCAGCGATCAGATGCCCTTCAGCGAGCCAGAGAACAACACGAGACCATTGTTTCAGCACTCAAGCAGAAGTATGAAAAGCAAGTGTTATCATTAGAGCAGAAACTTGATATTACAAAATCTGCACTCCGAGAGCAGGTGAGAAATGATTTATTTTAGGATGCTGAGTACTGTATTGGAGAGGCTGTAGAGCTCCTTGTGTTTCCCAGACTGCACTTCTTTACCTATGATTCTAATAAGTCCTTCTGAAAGCTGCTAAGCAAATGGGAAGGAAATTCTACAGAAGTCTCAATTTTATGAAGCCTATGTGGTATGTTGTTTTTGAACATTTCCAGGCAGTTGTGAGCTCAGACTGAGTTTGTATGTAGCAGAATCAGAGGAGGCAAGAATTCTTTCTTGGTTCTCTCCTGAGTTTTCAAGCTTTCATTCTGTGCACAATTTCTTTTTGACAGAGTACAGGTAAATAAATCTGTGAAAGAAAACTAAGAAATGATGTGGCATTCTTGCTGCAAGAAAAACTGGTTAATTAATAGTCTATTGCTAAGCTTTAGTATCAAAATTATTAAGGATAACTAACCATGGAACAGTCACTTCATTTTAGAAGTACAGATTTAAAAGAACGTTACGGGGGGGAAGACTATCTTTAAGATGGAATTTGATAAGTACTGTGTCACATGGTTATAGAGATTATTAAAATTATTCTACCTGACATGTCTTAAGAGTCTATTGCACTATATAGAAATATTCAAGCAATGTAGTCTAGGCAAGCATTAATAAATTGTCCTCTTATTTCATATAAAGGAAATGGAATTAAGGTTCTATAATTCTAGGTCTGTAGTTCTTGTCTCAACATAAACATGCATAAAAATAAATGTTTTGTATGCTTGAAAAGGTAACTAGCACTTGCTTGTAAACAAGAATGAACCGCTACGTTTCTGTCTATTTATACCACAACAAAGCTTATGCAACTTTGTCTCTACTGAAAAAGAGTGTGGGTGTTTCTGGTGTGTGTGTGTGTGGTTTCTTGGTGTGGTTTTTTTGTTTGCTTTGGGTTTGTTTTTGTTTGTTTTTCTTTTGATGGCAGTATGTTTGGGGTATTTAAAGAGGGGTATTTAAAGAGAGGTTTTCTGTCTTTGACAGAAAATAGAGGAGTCCAAAGGGGTAAAGATGAGGTACTGTGCCTCCCAGGTTTCTGTAGGTAACTATGTAATACCATATGAGGGTTACTTTGTCATATGAAAAAAGGCTACAGTTTCTTTTTTACAGAGCACTGAAACTTGCTAGCTTGGCTTAAACTCAGTTAAATTGAGTTAAGCTCAGCCTTAATCAAGACTTAACTTTTTTTTTTTTTTGGTAGACTCACTGCATGTGATTAATTCCAGGGGATAATCTGACATGATGAAAACTAACTGCTCTGGAAATGGTTCACATCCCATGGATGTGTTTAGATATGAGTGTACTTACTAGTTAAAACTTGTTATGCTGTAAGAGATGACTTTTCAGCCAAGGATAGCATTTGATCTGTGATGGATTAGCTGGCCTGTACCCCTTTAGGTGGCAGATTCTTTCTCCTAAGCCTTGTTTGTATGGACTTCTAGCCCTCGAGAATCATTTCAGATATAGATGTTGGTAACATGAGTAAAAATGATCTCTATTTCTAGCAAGAGCTTTGCAAAAATCTAGGAGACCATGTTAAACAACTTGAAAAAATGCTGGAAGAAACCAAATGTGAAAAAACAGAAATAATAAATCGACTGACAAGAAGCCTAGAAGAAAGCCAAAAGCAATGTGCAAATTTACTGCAAACAGGTCAGCCTTTTACTCCTTACTCCTACCTTGTCTTTCCTTGCAGAAATGGATCAAGTTTTTTTAAGCATGAAAATGTATATCTGTGTTCCTATTGAAATGGAATCAACATCAAGCTAATGGTGTGCTAGGCCATTTATTGTGCATTGCATTAGTCAGACTTAAATGAAGTTTTGTTAAGTTTAGACTGAAGTGTAAAAAAAAGAAAACCAAAGCAAACCAAACAAAAAACACCAAAAATCCCAAACTCTAAAAACAACAAAATAATGCAAAACCAACAGCCAAATAAACCAACAAACAAACCAGACCCCAAACACCTCTCCTCCTTGACCCTTCCTACCCCATCCCCCAAAACCAACAACAACCACCAAAGCCCCAAGCGAGAGCAGTTAAACTATTTTTGTATGCATTTTGTGCTGCCTATGTGCTGCTATGACTATTTGGTACACAGTTTTGGACCAAATAATAGCCCTTGGGAGCAAGCTACCTATTTTTATGGTAAGCATTTGACTTAATTGCCATTCTAAATTCAAATCTTAGTGAGAAAATAATTGTTTTTGTGGCTGGAAACTGGTTCTTGGAAACTTCTATCACTAGGAATAGCATGTGAAATATTCTTCTCTTTGTGTATTTGACTTGCACCTGCTTTAGACATTGAAGCCTTTTAATAGTAATGTCATAGCTCTTGGTGACCTAAAGGAAATGAAAGCAGAGTAATGCCTGGTACCAGAATCAACATTACTATTTTTAACAGTGATCTGTTTTCAAACTGCATATTCTTTCTTGCATATTTATGATTTACTTTTTCTCTCCTTTGTTTTGTTTGTTTGCTTGTTTGTTGTTTTTGTGTGTGGTTTGTTTGTTTGTTTTTACAATAGGCTCAATGCAGGAGACCAATCAGTTACGGTTTCAATTGCAACAAGCTCAGTCTGCACACATGATCAGCAATAACATGAACAAGGCTTTGCAGGTTAATTTTATTAAATATTTATCTGGTTTGATTTTAGGGGGCAGACATTTTAGGTAAGAGATTGGTAGTTTAAACTTTTTATTTGTTGGGGGAACAAGCATGTTTTCTTTCAGTAAAGAACAGCCCACTACTTCATCTCCCAGTGTTGCATGTTGGATTTTTTTTTCCTTCTTAAAATTTTTCAATTAGAACTCAGTGGGGCATATGTCCTACCCCTGCAGAGGAACAACATGTACATGTTAAGGGTAGACCTGCTGGAAAGCAGCTCCATGGAGAAGGACCTTGGTGTCCTGGTGGACAATAAATTATCCATGGAACAGCAATGTGCCCTTGTGACCAATAAAGCCAGTGGTATCCTGGGGTGCATTAAGAAAAGTGTGCCCAGCTCTCCAGTTCTCCTCCCCCTCTACTCTGCACTAGTGAGACCACATCTAGAGTATTGCATCCAGTTCTGGTCTCCACAGTTCAAGAGGGACAGGGAAACACAAGTGTGTGTCCAGTGGAGAGATACAAAGATGATGAAGGGACTGGAACATCTCTCTTATGAGGAAAGGCTGAGAGGCCTGGAGAAGATGAGACTGAGAGGGGATCTTGCTAATGTTTACAGATATCTGAAGGGTGGGTGTCAAGTAGAAGGGGCCAGTCTCTTTTTCAGTTGTGCCCTGTTGTAGGACAAGAGGCAATGGTAGCAAGGTGAAACCCAGGAAGTTCCACCTCCACATGATGAAAAACTTCTTCCCTGTGAGAGTGACAGAGCTGCCCAGAGAGGTTGCGAAGTCTTCTCTGGAGACTTTCAAGACTCGCCAGTTCCTGTGTGGCCTGCCCTGGGTGTTCCTGTGCTGGCAGGGGGGTTGGACTCTATGATCTCTGGAGCTCCCTTAATCTTAATACGTACTGAGCAGTAGGCTGTTTTCCCAGATACATACTTTTCTGTTGTCATCCATTTTATTACAGCAGGAAAGAAGAGAAAAAGAAATAATACTTCATATATGAACTGTAATAAGAACAGTGTAATACACTGATCAACAGGAAGTATTTCCTAATTAGTTTTAACATAAGCTTTGCTAGAGCTATCAAAACTTATAGTATCAATAAATAAAACTAATGCTAGATGGTTCAGGTAAATACACCTAAATACAGGTCTATTTGGAAAGAATAGCTCAGTGTATTTGTTTTCTCTGGAAGAGTTATTATGGGCCTAATGGATTTGCTTGGATTTTCTCTTCTCAGTGTATTTATTTATTTATTTATTTTTTTTATTTCCCTTTAAGGAAGAATTAATGGAACTAAAGGAAGAAATAAATTTGTATGAATCTGCTGCCAAGCTTGGAGTATTTTTGAATGATGCGGATGGAGAGCTGCATACAAACTTGGGTGATTCCTATGTAGATTTGGGAATTAAAAAGATCGATGTGAAGAAACCAAGGCTCTTCAGGTATGGAGCTGTTTCTTACTAAAAGAAAAAAATCTAAAAATCCTCAAGAAATTATCTGAATAATATGCAAAAGATGGTCTTATGGGATCAGTGTACAGGTTTGGTTTTTTTTTGGTAGATATTTGAAATGCTGCATGTATTGGCAGGTAATCTGGGAAAAAGAAAACTGAACTAATACCATAAATTGGATGCCTATTGCAGCTTAGCCCCTAAAGAACCTGAAACTTATTACATTGCTGTTCCTTGGATTGCATGGATTATATGCATGGATAGCTTTTTGCTCAGTTTCCATGTAGCTACTTAGTGCTAGAATTGGGGGGTGGGTGGTTTTTGTTGTTGGGGTTTGTTTTGTGGGTTGGTTTGTTTGTTTGCTTGCTTGCTTTGTTTTGTGTTTTGTTTTGTTTTTGTTTTTTAAATAACCAGTTGAGTTATCTCAAAATACCTGACATTATGTGAGAATGGATCTTTTGGGGAAAGAGCTGAAAGAACTAGCTTTCTGTACATTGCAATTTGATGAAAAAGCATATGGCTTCTGTATTCATGTTCTTTTTCTTTTTACTGTTACCTCTTGGACATCTGTATGTCTGGTAGTATTAGTTGCTCTTCTCTTTGCTACCACTGCCTTTCAGAAAAATGTTTCCTGTCTCTTAAATACTGAACTGATTATGTCTTCTCTAATAGTGCAATACAGAACAGAGACACAGATAAAGAGCTCTCTAAAGATGAAATTATTGTAGAATTAAAAGCTGAGATGGAACGTTTATTGAGCAGTAATAAAATGAAGAGAAACCAGGTTACTCAATTACAAAGTGATCTTAAAGATTGCCAGAAGACATTAGAGGAATACAAGCAGTTGTTGAAAGCAGAAAAAGCATCAAAGGATTCAGAGGTTTGTTCTTTTACACTTTTGTAACAGTAAAGATGTACTGGATTTTAGTGAACCACTCCAACACTTAAACTTCTTATGAAAGGGGACCAAAGAATTTACTTACTTAGTTGCTGTGAATACTCATCTGTAACTTTTTCTTTGAGCTTAAGGAAAGTATTGTCATTTGGATGATACCTTTTTTTTTTTTTTGGTATCTCTGAAAAAGAACCAAACTGAATAGCACA
Source organism: Chloroceryle amazona (assembly GCA_027560015.1). NCBI lineage: Eukaryota > Metazoa > Chordata > Aves > Coraciiformes > Cerylidae > Chloroceryle > Chloroceryle amazona. The sequence continues at coordinate 32,961 of JANHFX010014840.1, read as the reverse complement.
ACTTGGGCAGCATATGCCTTATTAGGTCAGTTCTGATAGGATGGCTTAGTTGCTTGGTTGCACTTAATGGACACTTTTTTTTTTAAACTAAATTTCACTGTAGGAAGTAGGTTTTCTTTAACTGAAAAGACCTTGTAATTTCTTTGAGAAAGCTGATAGTATCATTAAGTTATACAAATGGAACATTAAAGAGATTGCCTTCACTATGTATGCTGAGCAAGTAGTCTCTTTAATATTAGATCTCTCTTCACCCTTTTATTAACTTCCCTCTATGAAGTGGTCAGACTTGTAACATCTGCTCTTGTGATCTGTACATTGCCACCTGGATGTGGGATAGGAATACAATGTGCTTGAGAAATGTGCTGTCTGTTGGATGATAGTAATGATTTAGCACAAGGCTGAGCATGTGCTTCTTTAAACCTTCGTGATGCTATGAGTTTTGAGAATTCATCGAAAATAAGTGTGATACTGTTACATCTTGCACCACAGTAGTTTCCTCATGTCTTGTAAAATTTGTTCTAAGTAAAATTTTATTTGACAGCTTTCTTTTTAAGGATCAACTTGTAAATCATGTATATCTTGAAATATATAATATCTATTTTTTTTTTCTATTTTTTAGTCTGTCATAAATCTGAGTAAGTCAGTGGCCAGTTCTTCGGTTTCTGATAATCTTAAAGAAGAGGTTCTGAGACTCAGAAAGGCTAATGAGACTTTGCTGCAAGAAGTTGAGGTGAGACAGAGATGCTGCTTATTCCCACAAAAAAGACCCAACCCTGTGTTCAAACCTGCACTTAGAAAAGGCTCTTTACAACCCACCTATTACTTGACTTTTTTCGTTTAGAACCATACTTCAACTATTGAAGAGCTGAAGAAAAATGAGGAAGAATTGAAAAGCTTAAATCAAGATCTCTGTTGTCAAATGAGAAAGATGGTTCAGGATTTTGATCAGGATAAACAAGAAGCCATTGACAGGTAAGTCTGTTAACTCTGTTTACTTCCACTTGTGAACTTTTATCTCACACGTATAATCTTATACCAGCTCTGTGATACAAGGGCAGGTCAGCATTAGAAAGCTGTTTTTCTTAGGGAAAAGTTGAACTCTGTTTAAAAGAGGGGAAAAAATCCTAGGTAGTTTTTTTCCTTTCTTGAAATCATAGGTGTGAAAGAACTTATCAGCAACATCATGAGGATACAAAAGCGCATTTTGAGAAAGACCTGGTGGAGAGGTATGCTGCAGAAAAACAGCATCTCACACAAATGTATGAAGAGACAATCTTACAGTTAAAGTAAGTCTTACCATTTCTTCAGTAAAATTGGAAACTTTCACATTTCCTGTCTGGCCCTCATTGCTAGTTAAACTTTTTTTAAAACAGTCTTGCTGTCCTGTTAGTGTAAAGACTAATTGATAATAAATAATCTGTCCTGTAAAGGGCTAACATAGAGGAGCTGAACAGAGAGATGACTGCTGTGAAGGAATGTTACATCAGAGTCTGTGGGGAGAAGGATACCTTGGAAGCTACTTTAAGGCAGAAATTTGAACGAGAGCAGCAGCTGAAGGAAGAGAAGGTACTTAATGGAAATACCTAAACCCCATATAATTTCAGACTGTCTTTTAAGATGTAACATCCATTAAGCGTATTTAACTTAGTCGTTGGTTGTGAAAGATACTTGGAAAAGATGTAGCTGTATCAGAAAGCTACTATGTGTGACCTAATGGTTTTTAAATTAACCCGCTGGTCTGTCCTGGGGTTTAAAACATTGTAGAAGTAACCCTTTCCAATAGCTGTTCATTTTTATGTAGTCAACTTTCATGATTTTGCCTCTGAGGACTGTTCTGTCAGCAGTGAGAGGATTTACGTTCATGAGATGTTTTCCAAAAAAACGAATGACAATGCAAGTTTTCTTTTCCATATATAAAACTGATCTAAAAAGACTGTTGTTTTAAGTAATACTGAATTCACTGCTATGTTGATTAAAAACTTCAGTCATTTCACACTGACATGTCCAGAAAAGCAAGTTAGGCCAACTGTCTTGCTGAGCAAGTACAGTAAAGGTGTGCAGTTCAAAGTACCCTGGGAATAAAGATTCTTGATAAGCAGACTTACTGTAGAGCAATAGCCTGTAATAGCCTCTGATATCATGTCTTAAAACACCTCATTTTGAGAGCTGAATCTCTTGTCCAGGTGTCATCAGTAAGATCAGTGTACAGGCTCTAGGGAGTTAGTTAAGTCTGTCGTACATTCTTATCACTTTGTACAGGAGCAGTTTGCTGTGCCTTGGAAAAGAAGCATATAAGTTTATTTTTTCTATTTTTGTTTTGGTTTTTTTTTGTTCTAGCTCAAGAAACAATTACTAGAAGAAAAAGAATGCTCTCTTAATCTTCTGAGGACTGAGCTCGAGGAGAAACACAGCAGTTCTATGGCAGCAGCAAAGATGCAGTGGCTGGAAGAAAAAGAACAGCAGATTGAAGAAGTTGTTGCATTAGCCAAAGTTCACTGGGAGAAGGAAGAAAAAGAGGTGTGGAACTTGAACTTGGAGGGTTTCAAATTAGGGTTGTTTTTGTTGTTGTCACTTTGTGCATTTTCAGAAGGTGAACCTGTATGTAGACAGACCTATGCCCTTCAAAAAGCCATTTGAAGTGACTTTGAAGGATCTGCAATTTTAGAAGCCTTTTTAGGTATTGCACATGCTTAAGATCTTGGAAAAAAAAACAAACAAACAAACACAAAACCCAACAAACCAAACACAAAACAACAAAAACAAACAAACAAAAACACCCAAAAAAAACCCCAAATACATCACCTTAGACCTTGTAAAGTAATATGAAGAGTGCCCTGAATGCCACAGGTGGTAATATGCTGAAGTTTTCCACCCTGATCCTTGGGTGAGTGGTTATTCTTTCTTTTGTTTCATTCAGTTACCCTTTAAAAGTCCTTTGTGTATTCTATCCCATAGAAGAAAGTTGTAATGGTTTTGCTCTTCTCTTGGTAGGGAAGATTATTGGTGTAAACGGAGTTTCGTTTGTTAAATACGAGTGAATTTCTAGTTACTTGGACACTGAGGAGATTTTATTAAAAATATATTTTCTTCCTTAGAATAAGGAACAAGTCATTGCAAAAATAGAAAGAGAATGGCAAACTAGGCTGGAAGAAATGAGAAGAACTGTAGTTGAATGTAATGACTGCAGCAGCCAAACTGACCAAGTAGCAGTTGTGGATGAATCATCAACTAAAGAGTTTGAAGGCATTATTGAAGACCAGAAGCTACAGATCCAGAAGGCTCTGAAAGAAAATACGGCCTCTGAAGAGGCCTTAAATTTTGAAATAGAACTGGAAAATAAATACTGTAAAAATCTTGCCAGCCAGGTAACAAATAATTATTCTGTCTACCTGGACCCCGTGAAAATGCCATGTGCAACTAAGTCAACTAAAAAAAAAAAAAAAAAAGTGCCTTCCACTAACTCTCTTAATCTCAGTAGCTGATACTTGTTCTATTACAAATATATTTAAAAAAACCCCCAAACTTCTGAAGAAACTGTAGCATGTAGCTTTTTTTTTTCCTAGCCCTTACTTTTTGTACAGGTGGACAAGTTTTGCAGGAGTTTTGAACACAACTGTGCAGCACTGACTCTGGTTTTATACCATTTTGTTAAATAAACATAAATTTAATATTCATCATTTTGGTATCACTTTTGCATTAAGAAATACATCAGATGCTGCTTGTTTGATTCTTTTAATTTCTGTAAACATAGGCATTCCAAACCAAAGTAAATTCTTTCAATGGTATATGAAAGTAATAGTAAAAATGTATTTGGTAGTGGTGACTGAAGTAGGGGTGTTTTTATCTGCTTGTAGGTAGATGCAGCTTTAACTCAAGCTCATGCCAAGTGGCTGCAAGAATTAACAGACCTCAAAGAATACAAAACAAATCTAAAGACAGAACAAGAAAAATGGGAAAAAGAACACAGAGAGACTGCAGCAAAGCAGGTAGTCCAAAATACGTGTATATGTGTATAGACAAACAGTTCAGTCTTCCAGATCCTATATATTATCATGGAATGAATGTAGACATAGGTGGAGAATCATTAAGGAAAGTCTTCTAGTGTACTCTGGCTCTGATCCATTTTTTGCCTGCATAGGATGTTTTTATTAAATAATTTGAAAATAATCTCCAGTAGATTGGTAATGATAATGACCCAGTGCTATATTTTAGGTATTTGTAAATGTGTGTATAATGTCTTTGTTATTTATTCACTAGTTGGCCCTAGTTCTCTCAGCTGCTGAAGAGAAATGGAAGAAAGAATATGCGAATACAGAGAAATCTGGACCAAGGATGAAAGAACTTGAAGAAAAGATAATTTCTCTCAATAAGGAATTGGAGCTAAAGAAGGAAGAAATCCCTGCAGCTATAAAAGCAGAACTAGCAAAAGCCCGTGCTCAGTGGAACAAAGAAAAGCAAGAAGAAATTCTGCAGATACAGGAGCAAAACGAGAGAGACTACCGAGCATTCTTAGATGACCACAGGAACAGAATTCAAGAGGTACTTGCAACAGCAAAGGAGGATCTTGCAAAGCAGAAGAATGATCTCTCTATTCAGAAAGAGGCAGAAATAAAGGCACTACTAGACCAAAAGCAGCGAGAATGGGAGGCTCAGGAAACAAAGAGACTGCAAAATGAAATGAATCAATATGAGGAGAAGACTTTGGCTGAGCTTGAGTGCTTGTTGAGTGAAATCCATGAAGAACTGGTCGAGTGCACACATAGTAAGCAGTCTTGGAAGGATAAGTGCTTTGATGTTCATGTTCAATTAAACAGTCAATGCAAAGACAAATTGAAGGCTTGCTTACAGAAGGCCTATAGAACCACAGTTTACACAATTCTGGAAAAGAATGAAAAAGAATGGAAAGAGGTAATATTTCTGTAAATCATTAACTACCAACCAGAAAAGAGATTTGAGAAGTCAGACCCATACCAATTTTATCCTAATATAAAATATCTCTGTAATCTTGAGAGTCAAAAGAATTTAACCCTTGAGTTTAGTGATAATAACAGTCTTTTAAAACCATAAGAGAGAGCTAAATCTACCATTAGCAAGTGAAAAGGGAAAGGATGAGTGTAGCTGTGACACCTTCAGTCTTTAAAGAAGAGAAATGCAGATTAGGAGTCACTCTTTAATGCCAAGATTCATAAATTAAGGAGAAGAATACACCGTTTTAAGATTGGGAGTTTGCTGAAGGCTCGTTGTGACCTCTTAAGTGTGTTCTGTCATTAAGGATCATCTTAGATTTTTTGCATAGCTGGTTTATTGATGTGGTTGTTTTTTTTTTTATAAACTTTGTAATGGTGATTGGATAGTGATCATGATTGTGTTAGACTTCCCCCTGACCCCCCTCCCCCACATTCTGACACAAATAAAGATGAAAACAGTATATCATTTTTGCAAATTATTTATAGTAGAACTGAGTAACTGAAAAACTGGTCTCTCTCTTGGGAATTAATAGTCTTAACTTTATTGTAGATCTATGAAATCTTTTTCAATGTGCCTGCCCAAATGAGGAAAGACAGCCTACCCTCTTCTAGAGGAGTTTTGGACCAAGTAGAAGCTTCTAGGCAGAATTCTATTTCTGTTACTTTGGCAGATTCCTGTTCTTGCAGTGCTTGTGCTCCAGAAATGCCATTGCTACACAGCATTTAGCAGCTGGGGAATTATCCAGGAATAGGACAGAGAAAGAAGCTCTCTTGTTTATCAGGAGAAGGTGTGATGGGCAGAAATTAATATATTTTTATTAATTAATATATAGATTTTTCATGACAGTATTACTCAGGTTTTTTTTATTGGTAATGTGTTTCTTTTCAGAAAGTGGTCCTTTAAAGCTTTCTTGTCATGAGTTATTTTCATAGTGGTAAAGAGAATCAGAAGGTTTTTTCTTGTGCCTGTTGTGTATATGAATGTCTCTTTGTAAAACTGTTTATAATAGGCCTTTGAACTTCAAAATCATCACTGGCTTCAATCACCTTGTCCAATGAACTCTTTATAATTTCTTATTATTGTTGTCTCTTATGCTATCATAATAATAAATGAGTTTCATTTTTTCTAGATTACTTTCCTGGCCTTCTACTATATTTGTGCAGAAACTCTATATGGGTCCAACCCCTTCTTCTGCTGGATATGCCTTTAAAAAACAAAACAAAACCCTAAAAAAAAAAAAAAAACAAACCAAGTTAGATTCAACTATTTCAAGACACTGTATAGTTCTGCAGTGTTAAGGGCTACTGCCATTTCCAAAATAAAACTTCATATAGCCAGAATACCGTGGTTGCAGTGATTTGTGTGAAGTAGCACTTCTATATGCTAGAACAGACACTTTCCTCATACTTTGAGATGCAGTCTACATTGCTATTTCAAGTTTAAAGCACCTGCATTTCACTTACTAAAGCTACTTGGTGGCCTGGGTATGTTTTTATGCATAACATACTGCTTATCTACTTTAAGAGAATGTGAAATGCCCCCTTTTTTTTTTTTTTCCCCAATTATTGCTATGTGCTGAGTTTTCAGAAAGTGTTTTTCAATTGCAGAAATATGAAGAGATAGCAAGTAATGTAAATAAAGAAGCATACTCTTGCCTGCAATGTGGTGAAGAAGCATCTGGGGACATGGCGAGACCTCCTGTTTACGATGTTGGACACCAAGCAGAAGCACAACAGAGGCTAAGGAGACAGCTGCCCTTTCAGGAAACTGGAACAGACAAAGGTTTCTGTTTGGTTTTAATCTGCTAAATTGTGTATCATCAGATTAAGCCTGCTCATAGCAGTCTTTAATAGTTGATGTCTTATTGATGACTGTAATGCATAGGTAGTTAATTAGTGAATATTTGGGTGAGAGAGTAAGATGCAGCTTTTCAAATCACAAATGGTGCAACAAATGGTGCTGGTCTCCAGCTTACTGATGTAATGCTAAGCTTTGAGGTTGAATTTTATTAAATGCCAGTATCTTTCTGCTTTTTTAAAGTCATTCTTCAGAAGTAAAGAAATAGCTGCTGTATCTGCTGCAGGTGTAAAAAACTTTTTGGGAGTTGTGGACATTAACACTAATACCTACAGTGTTTAAAACCTCATAAACAAGCCAGTGTTGATCATGATGAGCAGGGTATAGTCTAAACTATGCCTTGTAAATGGGTAATACTAAATCAGAGCTTTTAAGATCAAATAATAATATTTGCTCTTGATAATAGATGAGACGAGGAATTCTGCATTTATGTAAAAGATGATGTTGTGTCAAGAATTATACCTCGCATGGCACGGCAGTTTTGTCTGATTCTTTTGATCAAGAATGTAGCTGGAAAAATATGAATCCCTGGGTAATGGTTCTCTCTTTTTTTTTTTTTTTTTTTTTTTTTTTTAAATTCCATGCCTTCCTCCCCCCTGCTGCCCCTTCCTGCCCTCAGTAAGTCCTTTAGTATTGTAGCTCTCCCCAACACTGTGACATGCACCAGGGCAAAGCTAGAGACAGTGTAGCTGGGGAAAAACTTCATGGGAGGCACAGAAATCTCTTGGGGTTTTCTGTTTAGTTTGGGTTCTTACGCAACAAAAAAACATAAAGAAAACCCAAGAGAGTCTTTGGCTTTATGCCTATAGTGTGGCTTGAATTCCTTCAACACCAAAATAACAAACCATCTATTAAACACGAAACAATAGAAGCAGTACAGCTCTTCTGTCTCTAGAGCTCCCTGTCCTGGCTATAGAGAGCAGCCGTTGCTCTCCTGGAAGTAGCCCAGTCTTTGTGAATTTCTTAACCAGACTCAACTGCATGTGAGGCTTCCCAGCTGGGAGAGTCTCCTTCAGCTGACTCCAAAAGACCCTGCCTGGAAGTTGTGGGGTTGGGGTTTCTTTTGGTGTTGTTGTTTGGTTTGGGTTTAGTTTTCCTGCGTGTTTGGTTTAGTTTTCCTGCGTGTTTGGTTTAGTTTTCCTGCGTGTTTGGTTTAGTTTTCCTGCGTGTTTGGTTTAGTTTT
>JANHFX010014840.1:0-24853 GCA_027560015.1 Chloroceryle amazona | reverse complement strand
CCTGCGTGTTTGGTTTTTTGGGGTTTTTTGGGGGTGTGTTTTTTTTCTGTGTAGTTTTTGTCTTTTTTTTTTTTTCTGTGTGGCTTTTGGTGTGTTTTTCTGTGTCATGTTTTGGTTTTGTGTTTTGTTTTGTTTTTTTTTCCCCTGTGTGTTTTGGTGGTTTTTTTGGGATTTTTATAAAAATTCAACATCTAAGTCTCATATCACTGACTGAAGACTCAAGTTGTCATTGGTGGGAGCTAGCTGAAGCTGTGGGGGCTCAATGACTTGATAGATGCTGCTGCATTTTCTATAATAGGGTTCTAACCTCTTGTGATTAATTAGACTAATACGTTATTCTTTTTCTTCCTCAAAAGCATGTAAGTTGAGCATTGGAAATGGTAAGGTTGGAGTTGGTTATTTTTTTGGTACCATGGCTGATGTATAACTTTTAGTAATTACTGTTGCAGGTCAGAAATGTACAGAAAGGAACCTCAGGTCTCAGAAAGATTTTGGCTGTGAACACTGTTGCCAGGATGTGAAAAGAGAGATGGAGATAGCCCGCAAACATCTTCAGCTTGCTGTGAAGGAACATGAATCTAAGTCAGATCAAATCCAAGGTTAGGGTTGCTAGTTACCTAATGACAAGTTTGGCTCTGCCTTGTTGGCTCCTTAAGTTTTTATTTCACATGCAGTTTTCAGTGGATGGAATAGGGATGTGTGTGTGCATACCTTTGAACAAACAAACCTCCAACAGCAAAAAAGCCCACAAACTACCCTCCCTCCCAGTCCCAAATCCCCCCCTCCCTGTAGCCCCTCCCCCCATCTGCCTCAGCCTTTGCTTTAAACTTTACTTGTTGCTTTAGTACTTGTGTGTGTGTGTGTGTGTGTGTGTGTGTCAAGAAAAGAACAAAGGAAAACTGAACATATGGCAGATGTTATTTAAATATATGTACATGTGGATCCTGTTGCCTTTGAGGGGTGTACAGATAATGCAAACATGTGCACATATTTTGGGGCTGTATATACTCACCTTCTCACGGTAGGACTCTAAAGAGCAGAGTGGCCTCAAATTTTACTTGGTTCTTCTTGGCACCAGTAGCAGTACGGCACTGACCACAGTTTTCTTGTATCTTCCTGCAGTTAGTAATAGCTTGAAGCTGTAGTTCTGTTACTTACTTTTGTTCTTGTAAAAGCTAAGGTAGGTTTTAAGAAGACTTCTGTAGTCTCTTTGCCTTTTAATTCAAAATGTTATTTTTCCTTTGTGTCTCTGGGCAATGAGTAATGCAGGTGTCCTGGGATTGTGTTAATTATCACACAGTTGTTGTCCCAAGCAGCTGGGGGGGCTGCAGCTTGGCAACCAACCAAACCAGCCAGTGGGATATTCAGTACCATGCCGAGTCATGCCCTGTGTAAGGAGGCCTGGCCTGGGATGGAGGTGTTGTCAACTTGCTTCAGAGTGTAGCTTTGGTGCGGCTGGAGCAGAGAAAGTTGGTGTCTTGGGCACAGGTAGAGCCTTCCTGGCTTCTATTGCTCACTTTGTCTATCATTTCTTTAGTACTGTCATTAGAACTGTCACTTTCTTTTCTCTTTTTGTTGTTTTAGTAAACTGGCCTTATCTCAACCCCTAGGGTCTCACCTTTTTTTCTTTTTCCCACAGGAGGGGATGGTAGGCAGTGGGTGAGTGTGTGGTGTTCAGCTGCCAGCAGAGGTTAAACCATGACAACAGGACAGATAGCTGAGAAAAGGTCTCTAGTTCTTAAATCTCTTTATGTGACAACTGTCTCTACCAATGATGGATATGACGTATCTCCTCCGTTTTTGGAATAGTCACAGAAAGGAAGGCTTCTGCCTGTAGTATGGAAATAAGGCTCTTCTGAAGCTATCTCTGAGGGATGAAGACAGTGCAAAGTAACTTGCTTGAGATTCCTCTGTTGTAGGAGACTGCTTCTTATTCAGCAGTGGTGTTATCCAGTATTCTTATTTAATATATATCCCACTGACTGTGGGGTAGTGTTGTTTTGTTGTGACTGCCTTCTCTTTGCTGTCCAACATCTTATTTTTGGTATTTTCAATACCTATATCACTTTCTGTGGACAGCCTGGTGTTAAAACCTCACTGAAACTTGACCATCAGTTTAGTCAATTGCAGTATTATCTGACTTGATACCGATACCTGCATTTGTTGTGGATACTGTTGCGTCATGTACATCTGTCATCCTTGCAGGATAAGTCTCCATTTATTACTTCATGTAACTTGCTAGAAGTCTCTGGCCGTAGTGAAAACTGAGCTAATGGGGATGAAAAGTCCTTTGACGTATTCAACCTCTTTTCTGTACCTGTAACTACTCCTGGGGTTGGACTTCCCTTTATGGGCCTTGCATGTGGGCATTGCACTCATAGGAAGTCATATTAATTCATCTGTCTCTGATTGCAAGAAGAATTCCTTTTGTCTAGGCTTATTTCTGATAGTATTTGTAGGAGGAATGCCTGCTTTGCTTCCTTTCTATGCTCAAGGACTTTTTCTTTCCTGCTTGAGCAGAATGAAGCACAGTTCCCATTTGGTTGGTATCTGAGGAACTCTATCCTTGTATTCAGCTGTACTGCAGTCAGTAGAGGCCTTTGTTTTAAGGAGCAGAAAAAAAGAGAATGATGTTTTTTCTGAAGAAAAACATGTTGGCGATTCAATAAGAGGATCATCCTCCCTGCAGTGTTTTAATCAGTTGAAGCTGTATACAACAGAGGGCTTTTTTTTTAAGAAGTTTTTAATTTTTGTTGTTGGTTCTTTTAGGCTCTCCTTAGAACATGGCAAGAATTGGACTTGATGAAGGTTCTAGTTCAGGAGAGCTGCGTTGTGAGGCACAGTAACTGTAGAATGGTTTGAGCATTCCTTAGTGAAAGGTCACTGTAAGCAGGTTTGGCAAATGGGCAGACTGGAGAGAGCAGATAGGACGTAGGAGGTTGTACCAGGTGATTAAATAGTCTTACTTGACAAAGGCTGTGGTTTGTGCCTGGTGTATGGGGTGGTGTCGCCCCCCCCCCCCCTTTTTTCTGTGTTGTTGTTTTGTTTTTGTTGTTTTTGTTTCGTTTTTAATGAGAAGTCTTAGTTGCCTGCCCTAACAAGTTTTGTGTTCAGCGAGGAGGAGTAAGATGCTGTATGTGTGTAAGGGAAAGGCTTTTGCAGTCTTGCAGGTGTGTGAGCAAGGCTAGGTGGGTAAGTTGCACAGATTTGTGCAATGCTGTTTCTGTGCTCTTTCATCAATAACTATAGATTTTGTAAACTTCCTGGGGGACTGGAGGAAAGCTTGAAGGCTTATAGGAGATCTGTCACCAAGATCATCACAGATACAAATGAGGGTCTCTGAAGTCCATGAGTTGCTTCTCTCTGTATGGCTGCTTCCTTTTTGCTTTTCTGCACATCCTTCTAGAGAAGGAAGAAAGCTGAACTTGTCTGTCTTTCCCAGGGCTCAAATCTTTACATTCTGTTGATGAAAGCCTTCATTCTTCCAGAAGGAAGACTTGTCTGTAATAAGACATGCCCTCAATTGTGCGGTGACAGTCTTTATTTTGCTTAGGCCACAGTTCATGTGAGAATGCCTGTGGCTGGGTGCAGTGGAGGTGTCTTCAGCATTCAGTGTTCTATTTGTGTTGGTTTTCTTTCCTAAAATAGGAAAGCTAGTAATCAAATGTTGATTTTTATGGGTCTCTCCAAATTTATCCACCAGTTCTTCAATGGTAAATACCTGTACCTTTTTTTAAAATAATCATTTGCTTAGATGAGCTAATAAATAGTTTTAAAGTTCTTTAACTTTCAGGAGATGATGACAGGCGGACAGTATGCCACAATCAAGAGTCTTCAGTATCAGCTTGAAGTCTTTCCTATGCTTTGGGATTTTTCAGCTCCACTGTCTTCTCAGTCTCTGTGGTGGCTTATAATATTCATATCCTTCTTAGTAGCATTGAGCAGAGTTCAGCATAGAACTCCAGCGTTCCTCAGTAGTAGTGGCTTTTGGTTATAAAAAAAACGAAACCCCCAAAAAACCCAGCAACAACCAAGTTTTACCTCCTAGTTCTTCACCCTAAAGAAGGCACATTTGCTAATCCAGAGATTAATAATTCTTTCCCAAGGTTTGTCAAAACAACCCTTTTTTTTTTTCCTTTCCTCTCCCCGCCCCCCCATCCTTTCTCTACATGGACACCCAGTGTCTCTGAAGTTTTGCCTCCAACAGTATTATTAATGACATGTGAAGGCTTTTAAGATTAATTACTGCATAGATTACTTTTATATTCACACTTCATTGAAGTGTACCATGATCAATTCCTTTGTGCTTGTTACTGCAACAGCTGTACATTTACTGATGATGCTTTGTGATGTTGAGCTCTTATACCAGAGATAGCAATTTATGCAATAACTTCTGTTGAATTCAACTTGAATTTAGAGAAGTGCAGTGAATTACGATTCTTTTTTTTTTTTTTTTAATAGAAAATGAGAATGTTCTAGAAACTCTAATTGCAGAAAACTCTGAGAGGAAGACTAAACTGAAAGACCTGGGAACACCACTGAGGTATTTAAAAAAATAAACAAGCTGATGTATCTTACAAAAAAAAATATATATATAAGCTGGTCATCTTGTGAGGTGTGACTTATGTGCTTTTCAGGTCACTCTCAAAGGGAGACATCTCAAAAAATTGTACATCTTGTGACTCTGTGAAAGGGCTGGAAGAAATGCGTGCTCAGTACATTAAAGCTGTGAGCAAGATTAAGTGTAAGTAGTCAAGCTTTTTTAGCTGAAAAGTTAGGAGATTAAAACAATTTACTTTGTCACTTCCTCCTCCAGCCAACTTGCACAGGAACTTGACATCCAAATTGCATGAGAAGTAGTTTTTTTTTCTTCTTACTCTAGTGAAGGTGAGAAGTGGAATTGTGACTGTAATCTTAGATAGGTGCAACCTTGTTATGCTATCCTTGCTTTCTTGCATTGTATTATGACTTTTAAATTGATAAAGTATATTTCTGAGAATGGATCTTGTACCTTCATCAAACAGTCCACCTACACCTACCCTGCACTGGTCCTGAGGAAGAATCTCATTTTCTCTTATGCTGTATCCTGCCCTCTGGCTTAATCAGCAACCTTCTGGCGGAGAAGAGGGTAGCAGCAGGTCCCCAAACACCAGCTGTACTGCCATTGAAGAGTTCCCGGACCAGCATTTTACCAGCCAACATTCCTCCCAAATCCTTGTGCCTAGTGTTTTCTGTTGCTGCTGAAGATGCAGAGTTGGACAACTGAATTCCTCTCTGATGCTTCCTGTTGACCTGCTCTGGTCTTCAGTGGCATTTATCCAATAGGCAACACTTGGCACAAGGACTTGGCTGGAACATCGGTAGGTAAATCCAGGCCCTTGCTGACTTGCTCTGGATCTGCTAGACAATCCCATTTTGTTGCGTTGGCTGCTTTTTGCCTCTGGGGGAAAACTGGTACTAATGTAGTGTGTTTGTAGGTGATATGCTTTGTTATATACGTGAAAGTAAAGAGCGAGCTGCTGAAATGATTAAAACGGAGGTTTTAAGGGAGCGTCAGGAAACAGCACGGAAAATGCGCAGATACTATTTAACATGCCTTCAACAACTTCTTACCGATACTGGGAAACATGAAGGGTAAGTTCAAGCATGTTTGGAAATTATGGTTAGATTTGAGTGTGTACATGTGATTCTGGTGTTTGCCCACCTTGGAGCAAACAGTGTCTGACCTGAGGTCTTGTCAGTCTGCTCAGATTGGCGTAGGGTCACTGCTGAGCAGTCTGGCATACTGTCTTTGCAGTACTCTTTGACTCTTGCTAACATTACCTTGAAGTAAAATGCAGAGTTGAAAAGGAGTTGTCTTGTTGTTTTTCTCCTCCTGTTCTGCAATTTTTGGCAGAGCTGAAAAGAAAATAATGAATGCTGCCAGTAAGCTTGCTACAATGGCTAAAGGACTTGAAACACCTCTTCGACACGTTCCTCAAAGCAAATCTGTCCGCTCAGGTATGTTGGATTCTATAGTTGTTCTCTCTTGATCCTATTGATTTAATATAGTAGTACTACTAATGCGAGTAGTGATGCAAATGGAGATATAAATAAATAGTACCTCACTTTCTAAGCTTGCTCATGAAAATGTAAATGTAAGCTGCTTATTTTGACAATGCTTACAATTCTGTATACAACAAAAGAACTTTTTGGTTTTCATCTATTTCCTTCCCTGCTCTCCTAGCTCTGCTATTAAATTCTGCTCTACCACCTAGAGCCGAGTACTCAAAAAGAGATTGCACGCTTCAGACTAGGTTGAACCATATGGAAAGCAAATCCTGTAGTGAAAGCATTACTATGAAAGGCAATGATAAAGTTGTTCAGAAACGTGTACCACAAGACTTGAGACAACAGTTTGATGCAGTGCAGACTGAAACTCAACATATGCTTCATGAAACAGTGACTTCATGTATTCAGAACGGGAATAATTCTAAAAATCTGGATGGTGATTCAAGAGATGCTTTGCCACAGTTTTATCCAAATGAAGGTGGAAGAAGAGAAAAATACAGCCCCATCGTAAATGTAGACAAAGGACTCTTGTCTGCTGCTAGGAATGTAGCATATCAGAATGCTCCTCCATCTGCTTTTCAAGTCACGTTAGAAAATACGCATGGACCCAGCTTTATAAATGGCCATGCCCTCTCTGGGCCAACTCACCCTGTGCTTAAGTGCAGGAATGAAGGAATGGTCTTGGAAGCGGATAAGTGTATCCAGTCATGTGGAAAATGGAAAACTAAATCTAAAAGAAGTTCGGAATTTGATTTTCAAGAAAATCCAGAAAGAGATGATGGAAGCTGCAGTGAATGGAGTTCTGCTAATGGAAGCCTGCATCTGGATCACAAGGATACACCTTTCTTGTATTCTGAACAAAAAGCCAGTACTGATAGGCAAGCACAGACTGTGTACCGTGAAGAGTTCCTTCACATCAGGTCATTTTCCCCCACAGATCAGAATGTTCCTTCTTCAAAAGATATCGCCAATGGCAGGATGCTCAGCACAAAAAACAGCACTGAAGTTTACAGTAGAGGCCACCTGATAACAAACCCAGAGCATACGTCATTCCTCAACTCTGACAAATCAAATTCTGCTGTCATGCAACCGAATGCTTCACCAGATTCAAACAGAGGAAAATGCTGCAACAAATGCTTGGAAAAAAATGGTGTGGGATCGCCAGTCTCTTCAGGAAGATAGTGATTTTGATAGCCCACTTTTGAACTTGAACTGATACCAGCAATTCCTTGTTTGAATGGGAGAAAAGATAATGATATTTAAGTGTGAGGATTGGGGAAAACCTGTTCTACATGTCCATTTCATGACCACTGTGTCACAATTTGAAAGCTACACGAAGAAATTCTATAAATTTCCTGGTAATATTAATGCAGACTATTGTTTACCTTTGTAATAACACTTTAATAATTATTTATAATGTGTTATATACAAATCTATTAAATGGAATCTATTTTTATAGTAAGTTTAGCCTGCAGTGCAGTGTTTATCTAAAATAAAGCTACTGTAACTTGTGTAATGTTTTTAGAAGGTTATTAAAATTTCTGCAGAACTCAAGGAGAGACTTGTTTGAAGTATTTTGACTTTTCCATTTTGAAGGACCTCTGAGAGCCTCTGGGTACATCCCCGTGATAAAAGCAAGAAAAATACTTGTGATTTGTTACAATAATTTAATGAAAAATTGCATTTCCCTTATTCTTCCCTTTGGTGCAGCAAATACGGCTTGTACTAGGCAGAAGAAAGGTATAAATTAGAATAACCAAGTTTTGCAGATGTTTATTAAATAGCGTAGGCTATCAATGTAAACTGAAGATGTAATAATGTTCCTCCTACTTAGAAAGCTTTTAGTTTAAAGGCCTGCTCAGGTTTTGAAGAGTATTATGAAATATATATTTTTTTTTTTTTCTTAGACGTCTTGCTTTCCTTGGGTTGACATTTCATTTCTAGTGATCCTGTGAGGTTTTGGTTGCTATTGTTCTGTGATATTACAAGAGAAAAGATGGAATATTCTCTCAAAAGTGATGTATATGCCATTCATATGCAACAACACCTAACTGCTGTAAGGATGCTCATTTGGTCTTTTGGAGTTGCATTGCACAGTCTACTCTGAGAATCTTTTCAGTTTTAAAAGGAAAATAATACAAGATTCATCAGAAATCTTCTGAAGAAAAATGCATTTAAGTTCCTTTACAACAATGTCCTGTCTGTTTGTATTTCAGGCCAACTGGCAAGGCAGAATGCATTACAGCCCTTGGTACGCAGGACTGGTTTGTGACTCAAGGCTCTTGGGTGATATAATGAGATGCTTCTGCATTTCTTGGTGGCCTTTAATGTTGCCCATAAATCCCACCCCACTTCCTTTTTAGTGAAGGTGGGTTTGTCATCGTCAGTGGGAGCAAGCTGAGGGCATGAGAGACGGCTGGTGCCTAAACAAACATGGGTAGTGGTTAAGTTCAAGGGCCAAATTCCGAACTCTAAGTTGAGGAAATAGCTGTGGCCTTGTCTGGAGGGGAAAGTTTTTACTAGTTGTCCTCTAAGCACCACATGGAAGCTGCCTTTTTTTTTTCCTCTTTTTTTTTTTTTTTTTCTTTTTTTCTTCCCCCTCCTCTTCTTTTCTTCTGGTTACCTTAAACATTCTCCTAAATTGCTCAACGTAAAAAAGAAGCACAGTTATTCCCACATGCAATGTACTTGTACAAGTGTTTAAACTAATACATCATATTAATTCATTCCTTGGGCTAGTCCCAAAACTTTGTCTGTAAAGGCAAACATGCAGCTGTCATGTAGGACATACCTGACCCTTCAGACAGAGTACCTGAGGGACCATCATCTCCCTGGTGTGGACTAAACATACTTGTCCAAATAATCCTTCATCTGAGGTGGGTTCAAGAGCTTCTCTGTTGTTGTTCCCCAAAATGTCATGTTCAGTGCTGATGTGCAAACTGCTTTTAAAAATCTACATTTTATTTGTCGTTTTGTTCAGTGTTGTTTGCATGTGTAACTTAGTGTCATTTCTCTGTTGCTTTTAAAAAATCTCTGGCATTTAAAAGTTCAGTGGTTTCAGTGTAGGATGAAGTACCATCCCAGTCCTTCTAAAGCTTTGAACCGCTGATGTTTTGTGAATATTAAGTCCGTATTAGAAGCTGGGGTCTCACACTGATGAGAAGGGACCTTCTGCCTTACTGCCTGCTCTCAACAAAGGTGAGGGTGCAGCAGATCGCTGCTACAGAAGGGAAACCAGGGGACTTATCTGCAGCAAGCTCTGTAGCCTGATGTGAGAAAAGGTTCTCCTGTGGGTGTCCTTCCTGTCTTATGGAGCAAGAAGATGTTACGCAGATGGGGCAAAAGAGGGAGGGAGAAAAATTTCTTTCCAATGCCAGTTGGTAGCAGGGAGAATATTTAAATGTGGGCGTTAAGTGCCCAAATAGATTTGGTTGCTGTTTCAGTTGTATCACAGCAATGGGCAACTTCAGTCACCAAAGTTGCAATGCATGTGACAGTGTAGATGTAGGTAGACATACAGTTAAATCCTTGTTAATCATGGTTATTGTGTGTCTTGTTGCATGAACAATTACAGAAAGCTCCAGAGCTGCCAAGGAGATTTTAAGGTTTCCTTAATGAGAATCAATTGTAGAGGCCTGAAGTGAAGATCCATACCCAAATAGCAGTAATCATTCCCTGGTGAGTGAAGCTTGAGGAACGAGCCCTAGAACCAACAGCTCCTAGTCAAAAGCATTCCTCTGCTCCCCCTCCTAACATCAGCAGGAAAGGATGAAGCAATAACAGACTGGCCTAGGGGGTGGCAGCTCCTGAAACTGGACAGCTGACACCAGTCAGAAAGGGGGTTATAGTGTTGCAATACATGTGGTCGGACTTGTATAGTTGAGCCAAGATTGTAACAGAGACACTAAATGACTCTCTTAAAATAAGTTTGCCTTATGTTTTCACCCAATAGGTTATACTGCTGAAAGAGCTTACCTGTTTTATTCAAGAATTCATTACCTGATGTTATGTCTCTGTTTCAGGTGATTCCTTCTTTTAATACTGCATTTGTGCTGTAGGAGCCAAATCTAATTTTATTCTAGGGATGTTGCAGTTTGGCACTGTTTAGCTTAAACCTCGCTGAATCGTACCCCATCCCCAAAGTAGCAGCTGTACTCTTCTCCTTGCTGCATTTTTGTGCTTTAAATTTTCTTTAGATGGTTTGTCTTGCAGTGTGTCTGTATGTTCCTGCTTAGAGCAACCTTTTTGTGAAAATGCGTCATGCTATTTCTTACTAAAATAGCAATACAATAGAAGCTATTTCCAAGATTGCTTTTTTATACTATGTTTAAATGGTAATTGAAATTTACATTTTATGTACATCTTAAACATCTTTTATATAGTCATTTGTGCATAAGATGCTTATACATGATGTACAGAACAGAAATGTACAGGATTTGTCTAACTCCTGCATGTTTTGAGTAATATTTTGAGTAATTAATTATCAAACTCAGATTGTAGTTTTTTTTTAGCCTTTTAGTGGCGTTAAAAATAAGAATAGGAATAGGTCTTGCATGAACTAGATTTTTAAATTCCCACATTCTTTCTTTGTCTTTGGTAGATATATGCACAGCAGAGACCTTATCTCCTTTCACAGCAAGTTGCTGTACACAAGACTAGTTATGAGTAGAAATTGAGACTTTGAGAGGTTGGTTAGCTTGTTATTTAGTTAGGAAGCCTGAACAGGGAATTAAACCCAAGTCTTTTAAATCCTAAGCCAGTACTTCAACCACTAAATTACCTTTTCTTTCTACTTGATGACTTTACTGTGCTTTTATGCCTCTGATTTGTCCTCTCTTCTAGTCTGTTTTATCCCCTTGTATTGTATAAAATATTTCTGTTTGTCTTTATATTGGTCAGTTTTCGTTTCTCTGGCTTTGCTCCTCTCCCCTTCTCCCCAACCCCCTCCCAGTTTTAATCTTGGACTCTCTTCCTTTCGCTTTGCAAGAACTCTTTATGTATTTCTTCTCCAGAGTGACAGGTATGAGTAGTTGTCTTCACCTTTACCTTTCTACAAATGTCACACAGCCCGTTTTCCTGCTGCAACGCAGAATCACCTGTGCTGACATTGGTCCTAATGGATCTGTGTCCAACATGTTCTGAAAGATGTTCAACGGGCACTCTGCAATGCCCAGACATCCTTTCCAGTATTATCCTTACTGGTGGAGGGTGGCCTCCCTGTTTTCTTTGTGTCTTACCTGAACTCTTGCTGCAGTTTAAACTCATTAGTGCTTCACCAGTGTACCAAGGACGTGGATTTGGGATTCTTCTGTGTCATGCTTAAAAACTACTGTTTTCTTTCTGAGTTTTATTTAAGTAACAGCATTTATTGAAATTTCTTTTTGCATAAGTCAGCTTTTAATATGCTTAGGTCTGTTGTTGCATGCAAATGTGGAAATAGTCACAGCAAATAGTAAATGGAAAAATATTAGACCCAACAGTCTTAGTCCTGCCAAGGTGTTTCCTCAACACCTTTGGAATTTTATATCTCATTACCCCCTTACCTCTTATTTTACTTTGTAGTTGGTAATTTTGACTGAAGTTTGGAGATCTACTTACTACTGTATAGCATCCCTTTTCCCATAAAATCTCAAGCTGGGTATAGTTCTCAGAAGTATTGAGATAAACAATCACATATATATATTTCAGTCATTCATCCTTAAAATTTGCTGTCAAAGCCATTCTTCTGCTTTTGGAACTTTGTTCTCATGTTTCCCTTTGTTCTGGGGGAGTTGCTAAGATTTCCCATTGAAATTTATTTTAATCGTTTGCTCTTTTGTGCAGATTCACTGCACAGTCCTGTCTCCCACAGTGTAGATGGGTTACAATGGAGACGATGGTAACCTGGCAGTGATACAGGAGCACATTACTTGCAGCTGGAGTGAGCTCTCACCCAGCATTCTGATGCAGAATACTTCACACTTCCAAATTAATCATGCTTCTCTCTCTGTTCTTGTTGCTTGGATAAATACTCGCAGTTGTGTAGACTTGAGCAGTGATCTATGTGAGAACCTGTGTTCTTGTGTTCCTGCCTCTTGCACATGCTTACCTACCAAACAAGCTTTTAAGCCCAGCGCTGTTTTCACGTGATGAGTCTGTTTCCATCATGTAGCATTGCTTCTTTATAAATCTGAATACAAGTAAAGAAATTCATGTCTATTGCCAAATGTTCTGGCTGAATGCCATCCCTGGTGTTCTGGCTTCAACCAGATGACGAACGTTCCCTGTCAGCCTGCAGCCTAGTGAGAGGGGACAATGGTACAGAAATACTGTAATTATCTAATCAACTCTGAATGTTAAGCAAATGCAATTCTTTAGTACTCTGGTTTTACTATAGCTGTTAATTAGCGTGCAAATGCAATTTGTACAGCAAAACCAAGTAGAGGAAACATTCACTTTTAAGTTACTTTACTCCCCTCTAGTGGTCTTATATCATACATACTTTTATATAACACTTTTCATCACAATAGATTTAAGGATGGTGTTAATATTCTGTAAAAACCAAAAGTCTACTGGTAACTTCTACCTTCTGCTCATTTTCTCTATAGAGAAACCAGTTCAGTAACTGGAATTCTTGCCCATGTAACTCTCTAAATGAAACTGTTCTTTATATATAGACTTCAATTAAAGGCCAAACTGTACCTACAGCTTTAAAAGCAGTATGTACAGAAAAGTCTTAAAGCTGTGCATTAAACATTTTTCTTTCTGTGCCCTCAAACCTGTTCACGAGGGTTGTTTGCGTCAATGTCGCGGTGACTTAAACTGCAGCCAAGGATGCAGAAGTGTTAGTGGAACCCAGTCACATCTGTAGTGCTGCTATATGTTTGTTCTGTGGGACGTGCCAGTTTTGGTGTGTCTGACACTCTCTGGGCCTGTGCAACTTGTGGGACATACAAAGGCTGTCTAATGACTGTGTTCCTCCTTTAAGCTTACCAGTTGGCCATCTTGTGTAGGATGTGGCTTCCAGTATCTGGAAAACAGATTAGAACCTACAGGATCACAATGGAAACTTCTACTTTTCCCGTAATCCCCCAGTTCCTTGCTCAAGTTACTGATGGGTTCAATGCTATACAGGTGTGCAGCACGGGCTTAATTTAGCAGTAGTTAATGTTTGGTTTTTTTAGGCTAATTTTTTCTTTATTTCCTGGGCTCTGTATTTTAAAAGTTTTGAAATGACTTGCTAATACAATGTTCTTGGAGAAGATAGGGTACCTCGCAAGATGCTTGTCTCTTTTCTTCTTTTTCTGTTCAGAGAGTATATCTAGAAAAATGTAGATACAAATATAGAACATGGAAACATAGAAATGTCTGGGTTGGGAGGGACCTCTAGAGGTCATCTGGTCCAACCCCCCTGCTGAGAGCAGGGACATCCTCAGCTAGAGCAGGTTGCTCAGAGCTCTGTCAAGCTTCACCTTGAATGTCACCAGGGATGGGGCCTCAACCACCTCTCTGGGCAACCTGTTCCAGTGCTCCACCACTCTCGTGGTGAAGAAATAGAGATTCACTTTTCAGAAGCTAGCTGCTATTTTCAAACTACCTATTTATAACAATTCCATCTTCTTCTAGAATGCCTTGGTCCATTATATGGAAGAAAAGGAATAAGAGGGTCATTATGTCAAAGAAAATGTTGACAGTTTTCCATTGGAAAATCCAGATCTTTTAAAATACTTTGCAAAATTGTGTCTATCTTCATCTTTAGTTATGGAAGAAAAAATGGAAACATTCCAAGAATCAAAACATTTTAATACTATTTGACTGGAACCTTTTGTTCTAAAATCAGTCTTCATTTCTAAACTTTTTTACCTCTAAAAAGTCAAAAATTGAAATGAAACAGTTTAGGAGATTCAAACCCAGCCTTTTTTTCTGCATGATTTTTCTTTTGTGGAAAAGTTAAGTATCTCTCTTTCCCTCCAAGCTGGAAGGAAACCAAATGTGAAAAGTAAAATCCTTCTTAAACCCTAACTCTTGTCTTCCTGTAGTACTCTTACAAGAGACTATTTGCCTGTGTCAGCGATGGATGTAATAATAACCAATAGCTGGGGAAACTATTTCCTACGTTTCTCAAGACT
Organism: Chloroceryle amazona; assembly: GCA_027560015.1. NCBI lineage: Eukaryota > Metazoa > Chordata > Aves > Coraciiformes > Cerylidae > Chloroceryle > Chloroceryle amazona. Next base: position 10,694 of record JANHFX010014840.1, on the reverse strand, counting down.
GTTCCCTCTAGGTCATTAGCAGATAGTTCTAATAAACATGAGCTGAGCCAGTAGAGGCTTTGACTCTATTTATCACTGCAGATGTCTGAGCAGTCCCTGTGGGAAGCTGTGACCAATTCATCAGCCAGGGAGTTTTTACTTGTTATTAACTCTTTTCTTGTGTCAACAATTAAATCAAAATCATTCACAAGTACACATGTAGAAAGCAGGTAAGAGATGTAATGTTGAGATATAGTTAACTGCACAGCTGTAAAAAGCATGCAAATGGGTAGCGGGTGCAGAAGTTTCTTTACCCAAATTTGCTGGCAAGCCCTGCCTTTGGGAGTGCTGGGGCCTGGGCAGGGACGGATCCACTGCTGCTTGGGGTTTCCTGCCTGACACCAGGCACTTCTGCAGGTGGGCCCATCCCAGATCTGCTATTCCAGCACTGCAATGAAGACACTGAGGCTCGATAGTTGAAAAAAAGTTTCCCTTGCCTCCTTTGGTATTGCTGTTATTCTTCACTGCATGTTTAGTTTATTAGCACTCTGCATCAAATCTGTGTAGTAGTCCCATAATCTTGTAATTTCAGACATGCACATGCTCCAGTACCTTCCTCCAAGAAGCAGATGTGGTTACTTAAGAGCTCTGCAGCTTAACACGAGTCAAAGCAGGACTTCAGGGTTTTTATGCTTAAGAGAACAGGGAACCCGGCCAGAATGGATTCAGACTAGATGATTCTACATCTCTAAAACAGAAAATCTATTGAAATACTGTGCCCCAGTAGTCGTATCAGAAAGGAAGTGATTCAATAGATCCTAATATGAAGCTCATGATCCCTGTAAAACTACTTGTTAGAGCACAGAATCACAGAGTGGCTGAGGTTGGCAGGGAGCTCTGGAGGTCATCTGGTCCCACCCTCCTTGCTCAAGCAGGGCCACTTTGAGCTAATATCCCAGGGTTTTGAGTATCTCCAAGGATGGAGACTCCACAGCTGCCAAGGCACAACATGTTCCAGTGCTCAGTTACTTTCCCAAATCTCTGTAACAGTTCAGTAAGGTTTCATGTGGGCTAAGAACACACCTGTTGGATACATGTGAGGTAAGGCAGGGTTTACTTTGTTGGGCCCACTCAGATTTGGTGAATGAGTTCCTGTCAGATTCACAGAATCACAGAATGGTTGAGGCTGGTTGGACCATAAGCTGTTGTCCAGTCCCCAACAGTTTATGCTTTATTTGACCCTTTAGGTCAGCATAATTCCTACTGTTGAAGTATATATTAAGCAGTTCTTAAATGTAGATGAGTAGAGCGGGGAGGATGAGGAAGAAACAGTTGTGGGGGAAAATCTACTGCTGTTACTTTAGCTCTAAGTAGCAACAGTAAAAAAGGAAAAAATTTATGATTGTGTCAAGAAGTTCCTGTGGATTAACATACGTGACACGGTGCTTTAAAATAGTGCCAGATTGCTCTTCATTTCTAGTGGGAAGCTCACTGTTTTTACTACCAGAAGCAATGATATGACTGACAAGAAATGTTTGCTAAAATCCCTAATAATGGGGCATCCCTCTCACTTTAGAGTTATTCTCATAGCATTTTTTTTTTGTATTTTCAGAAGAATGGGACTGTTGACAAGGAAAATAGGTCTTAAAAATTACTATGTAGGTGGTCATATCCAAAAGGTGTAAGTTCTAGTTATAGTAAATGAAGCTCTGGAGCCATCCCAGAGATGGACTACTTACTGCCTATGTTTCTGCCTTGCTATCAGAGTGTCTTTCCACCACTGCTACACTTTGGCTAGACCTGATGTCAGATGGCAATGGCTAATTGTCTGGAGCTTGCTTTCTGTGCTGTTAGTATAGTGCAATAGGGTCGCAGTCTCACTTGGGGTTTCTGAGAGCTTCTGGAATATGAACAACCATATAAATTAAATCACCACACTGTCTGCTGAATGCTTTCTTGCAGAAGTGCTGGCAACTGTGGAACATATTTTGCTGATCATCTGAAGAGCAGCAACTTCTACACCTGGCAGCTGTCAGAGAGTGTTTTCTCGAAACAATGCTGTCTGCTGATAGCTCAGGAGTAGGGTTGAACAGTGCAGACTCACAAGGTTTATGGCTGGGATTTGCAGATTAACAAGCTGTTGTACTTCCCAGCATCGTCCTGGGCTAAATCCCACCTGCATTCTGCAGGAGTGGAAGAAGTTCCTCAGATTTCCTTTCTACTCTGCTCCTTCAATCACAGTTAACAGAGCATAGAATTTAGTTCCAAATTTGTTACAAGAACTCTCTTCTCCAGGATCTCAATCTCTAGGATTGACTTGATTAAATAGAGGTCTAACCTTTCCTGTGTTAGGAGGTTTACCCAGTAGCATAAATTGTAGTATTTTCTTAAGATTATTTTATTTTTGTATTTGGTGGTTTTTTCTTTGTCTTGAAAATGGTATTATACAGTTTTCAACTGTGGGAAGTGGAAAGACAGCTTGTGAAACAAACCTGTGAAATCAGGATAAGTAGCTACCGAGGCTGCTAAAATCAATTAACACTTAAAATGCAGATTGTGATACTACTGGAGGGGGAGAGGTGGAAACAAAGCCAAAAAAACTCCAATAAGAACCAAGCCCACAAACCACAGAAAAGGCTAATAAGATTTCATATGCTGAGATGCCCTAGAAAAAACAACTTTTTCCAGGATTCCATGGGGAATGACCCTTGTCAGCACATGCATATCAGTGATCCACTGACATGATATAATGGTGCAGTTGTTTCTGTAACACATTTAGCTCTGAATTTGTCACTGCTGAACATATTTATTAGAACATGATACATATGTGAATTCTTATTTTTTACAAGTTGGAGTAAATTCAAAAAGCATTCATTTCTTGTTTCAGACAACACTGCCAAGATTTCTCTTTGTATTTTCACTGCGAAGGATTCTGAATATTTAGTCAGCAAGACTGCACAGACTTGTTGCTCTTTTACTATTTGTGACAAAAACTCATACAGATAGGTAAAGAGCTTTGTGTGAGGACCAAAGAATGCAGAGAATTGCGTATTTTCAAAAACCAGGAAAGACTTTGTAGACAATTTTATGGATGGAATTGTTTCCAGTTCTCCATAATGCATTAGATCCACGTAATGCACAGTTTTCAGAAATATCACTGCTCTAGTTTAGCTTAGCTGATGGAATAGCATTCACCAAACTGAAGTAAGGGCATGCTCTGAAGCCCACTGAAAAAAAAAAAACAGGAGGGGGAAAAAGATTATCTCAGCATTTGGACTAGACTTGTAGTGCCAAAGGAAGTTTCTCCAGATCATTGCAGTGCAGAGAAAGTCTGTTTTCCCGATAGTTTATCATAAAATGCGTCCAGACTGGAGCCTCTGAAAGATTTCCTTATCATGAAAAGGCAGCATGAAACTCCTTCTTTATACCACCCACTGTTTCATCCATAAAATTAGACTTCCTTCCTTTTACTGATGAACGGGAGTTGGAAAAGTCAGCCTTATTATATATCCACATATCGATAGATAGATATAGATGTCCTTTTTCCCAAGCATCTCCTGCCTATGAGTATTTTTCCTTGGCTCTCCCTTACGGGTGTCAGATGACATTTTCTCTGCTGACTGTGTGCCTGGTGAACCTCTGTTCTTATTTGTCTGAAGTTATGTGGTATTTTTTTGGTATTGAGAGGAGTTCAGAAAGCTAAAAACAGTTTCCAGTATTTTTATTTAAAATTTATAGAGTCAAAACCTGTTTGTTTAGAAGAAACGTAGCAGACCAATCTCTTCTGAACTCCACCCCATTCACCACAGCAATAGCAATTTTGGGTGGATCTGCTGCTGATAATTTGCAAACCATTAGGGATGTTTTAGAGGCAGGTTTGTTTGGTTTTGTTTTTAAAAAAAGCTTTAAAGTTTTGGTTTTTTGTTGATTTGTTTTTTTTAATGTTATAATTACTTCCACCATTTAATCTGAATAATTTGTATTAGAAACACTGGTACAAGTTATTCACATTTCAGGTGTTCTAAGTAATAGTTTTTGTTATCTCTACAATCAATTCTCCTTGTAGAGAATAAAAAAAAAGGGTTTAAAAAACAAACAAACAAAAAAAGAAACCCCAAAAGACTGTACAGAGCTTTTGTCCTGTCCCTTCTCATTCCAGCTTTGAGATACAGTATTTGGAATCTATTGCAACTTCCTACTCTACTTCTTTTGATTACTTATAAACTGAATATATTCCTTAATTAACTGCCATTATTGTTTCCTGATTCCTTAGAAAGAAAAGCAACCTGATTATTTATGTTATTCATATGCTTTATAGCTATTTGTTTTAGGACACAGTCAGCTTCCTGCAAGTTGAGCCAATGCATAAATGAGAGTGGGCTAATAATGAAACAAAATAAACTTAAAGTCAATAGGAAGTTTTCTATTGACTTATGTAGGCTGAATATAGCCAAGGAACAATACTGGAAGTGCAAGATGCAATATATTACAGATGTATGCATTATTAGCAGGATTGTGTTCTATCCACTGTGGTGTAAGAAAGACTTGCACCTGATGAGTGTTTTGAGGCAATGAAGACTGAATACTGAAACTTAGGAACCTGATAAAACAACCTCTTGGTGATTCTCGGTGAGTAAATTTTAATGCTTTGAACAGACAGAGGGTGGGGTGGGTGGGGAAAATCCCAAATGATTTTATACCCAGTAAGCAATCCCAGACTTTAATTGAGACTGTCTCAATTTACTGGTATCTCGAAAACCTGAGGAAATGAAGTCAGTCTTTGGAAAGTTAGTGAATAAAGGAAAGTGCAGATCAGAGCTGTACTGAACTCTTCACCTCCTGGAGACTCATCACCATCACACATGAGTCAGCAGTGCGCCCCTGCAGTCAAGGTGGCCAACTGCATAAGGGGCTGTGCCAGTGGGAGTGTAACCAGGCAGTGAAGGGAAGTGATTCTTTCCCTCCCTTGAGAAACTGCATCTGCCGTACTGTATCCAGCTCTGGGCACCCTGGTACAAAAAACCTAACACACCCTAAACCCAAAAAACATTGACTCCTGGAGTGATCCTGGCAGATGGCCACAAGGATGGTTAGACTAAAAGCAATGCTCTCTGAAGACAGGGTTCATTCATCCTTAAGAAGCCAGGATTAAGGAGGATCTTTCTGCTGTCTTCAGGATATAAAGGAGATTCTTCTGGGTGGTGAGCAGTGGCAGATGAGAGGCACAGACACAAATTATAAAAAGGGAAATTCCTACTAAGTGTTAAGAAAAATTGATCACAATGAGGGTTGTAAGACAATGGAGTAGGATACTCCAGAAAAGTGGAACGTCCATCCTTGGAGATATTCAGAACTCAGCTGAGTGGGGCCTGAGCAGCCCACTCTTAAGTTGGTCCTACTCTTAAGTTAGTCCTGCTCTGAGCAGACGATTGGACCAAATGACCTCTGCAAGTCCCTCAGCATGAATTCATCATTGATTCTATGAGAGCTGTATGCAATGCTCTCATAGTTTTATTTCTCAAAGGAAGGGCCTTGCAAACAGAATGTGGTGGGTTCAAAGTCTAATCCCTGGTGTCTTATTACCTATTTTATTATTTCAACAGCATCATGGGGCAACTCCCTATTAACCAAGACATCTCTTAGCTAGAGAAACACTGGGATGGAAAACAGAGTCAGAGACACCCAATCCCTTGCTGACACAGTGTTCGAAGGAATGTAGGGCCTGCTTCAGCTGTCTTTGTTTGAGTCAGTAGGGAGTTCTGCATAAATGTAAGCTACAAGAAGAGGCTCCTAGTTACTGATTTCCACCCACTTGGAATGTATTAATTCTAATAAAAAGCTATATCCGTTTTGCTCAATGTCTTAGCCTGAAAATTCACCCAGCAGTTGGTATTTCATGCTAAGCCATGAAATATGTTTCACTTTGCTTCTGAGTTTACAGGTGGGATTTAAGAGCTCATCTGGGACAAATGTAAGATTGAGGAAACTCAGCTTGCAACTGTTACTCTGGCAAAGTTCCCATTAAATCTGACAGGGTTATAGCTGACAGAAAGTAGTAGTATATTTCCCTTTCTTGCACTAAACTGGATTTTTTTTTTTTCTTTTTAAATGAAAGAAACAATAGCAATTGTTTAACTTTAGGTTTTCTAGCTGTATGCTTAAAATTAAGTATGTCAATGTATGTATTCTACTAGACCTGGATTTTAAAATTTTTTTAAAGTCCGTTCCACTATATTTTGGTTGTATTTCTATTCAACAGTAGTACTGTACTATTTTTAAGAAAGTTCTGAGAAGGGAGGTGTCCGAATTAGGGCATCTCTTGAGTTCCCTTGTACTTCTTTTTGATACTGAAGAATCCAGGTGTTTTAGAGAAGAGCATCTATTTTATTCATATTTTAGTAAGGACAAATACAATTATTGTTTGACTTCTACAGTTTTTGGTGGAATGATAGCAACATTTGCCTTGTTCTTGTAAATTACAGGAATTGTTTTCATTTAATATGACATTAATTCTGTGCCAAACTCTTCTATATAGACATAAATAGGAGATATGTGTTCTGAATCTGTATAAAATGTAGTAGGTTTATGGTCAGTCATCGAGGACACAGCTGAAATAAAATACTTGAATTTCTCCAGAAGTACATAGCCCCCTAATGTCTGAGCCAAGAGAGACCTTCTTTTAATTGTCATAATATTACAGAATTATTATCCCAGCAATTTGCATGATATAACAAATTATGGAATTATATGCTAATGCTGTCTGCATTTACTCCTCCATCATTATAAACTCAGCAGTCAGATGAAATCTTCACATAAAACAGTTTGTAAAAATGAAGTAAATTCTTAAGTGCAATTTGTCCCCCAAAAAGCTGTCATTAATGGATTTCATAGACAGTTATCACACCTTGTCTGACCAAACAACATTTAGAAAAATGGGTGATAGTTTGTTTTGTTTTGGGTTACCTAATTAAAAAAAAAAATAATTTTTTTTTTTAGATTTAAACCAGCCAATTGATTGTCTGGATGTAATTACTGTTTGTGCTTGTAGTGTACTTACAAAAAATACACACACCAAAACTTTCCCACACCATTTGTTTTCATTGGCATTATCAAAACTTGCTTAATAAAGAAATATGTAAGATGGACATACTTATTTTTGTTCTTTTGGGTTGGAGTAAATTTACAGATCAAAAAAATACAATTATTGCAAAAGTTCGTATAAACTGAAAAAAAAACAAACAAAAAACAACAACTCAATAAAACAATTTTCCAATTCTGTTGCTGTACTTTCAGTGATAAGATGTTTTGGCTTGCTTTGTTTGCAACAGTTCAAAACTATTTGTCTAAAAAGATGAAAATTCTGATAAACATCCTCCGTGAGGAGAGGAAGGAACATTTATATAAGATAAAGAGGACTGGCTTGATAAAGGCCAGGAATGAGGGAAACCTGTACTTTGCTCACTACTTCTGAACACAAAGATAGTCACTACTGAAGACTTCAATGATTTTATGAAACTCAAACAGCAGGACAAAGAGGTATTTCTCTGACAATCAGTTAAATGTTAATAATTTAGCCACTGTATAAAATTATTTCTGTACATGGCACTGATAAGCGCAGGGGGGTGTGCTAAGGCTTGGCTATCTGGGAGCACGTCTTTTACAAGAAGAATGTACTGGGCTTGATTTAAAGTGCATGAGCATGTACTCATGTAAATATTTAGGATCACTGCTTCCAAGCTGATCCCTAACTGCAAAACGCAGCCTGTCTTCTCTATCATTCCCTGATATAACCAATCCACCTATAATTATCCTCCCCTGATTCTGGGCCCTGCCACCACAATCCCTGCCATCTACCTCCTCCAAGATACAGCTATAAGATCGTCAGAATAATCTGGACAATCAGCACTGTGCAAAAAGAGTTGCATATGTGATATGGCAAATTCTGCTATGCATGTAACAATGATGTTATATGCCTTGTTCTTGATGTCTTAATTCTGGGTTTTATTCCAGAGTTTGACTGAGGAGCTTCTGGATCTGGGTTAATGTAAGAGTTCATCTTTTTGTTTGTTATGGTGAACAACTGGATGATCAGAATTACTTCTTTGGTTTTTGTTTGTTTGTTTGTTTGTTTTTTCTTGAGTGAACTTCTGAGTGGATGACAAGTGTTTTGGAGTCCATATAGGAATCTGTTTGCCTAGATGTCCTTTAGAGTCCAAATGTTTACAAAGGCTCAAGTGGCTGTGGGAAAGTGTGTGGATGACTCTTATTGGTAGCTAGGTTCAGCAGCAGAGAACAGAAGCTGTTTTGTCTTTTACTTGTGACGGTGTATTTTTCTAGTGGTTTGAGAACCCAGGTAAGCGTTACTTTAAAGTTGTCAACAATTTAAGTAATTCTAATATAGAAGCATATTCTTTTAAAAATGACACAGCATAAGTTGATGATGTGCCACGTATTTCACTACATTAATTAATGGACAGCCCACATATCATGTAATATTACTTCATGTAGTGTATTCCACATTTCTGCAGCCATGATACAAGATACCCAATAATGCATAATAAAATGTCCTAGAAGATATGAGAAAATCATCCCATTAACATGACGCAGATTAGATCTTCTTCTGGTAGCTCATCCAGAAAATTAAGGTGGCTGAAACAGAAAATGTTGAAACCAAAAGAATGTTTGAGTAAATAATAACCCAGAATTCCTTTCATAACTCACTTTTGTTTACTGGTAAATTCTGCCTTTGCCTTATAAACATAATTAGTAAATATCTGACCACATTTTTTTTCAGTGGTTTGGCTTAAACATATTTATCTTCTATAATTGAATAAATGTTTAGATTTTGCTGTACCCATAGATGAGAGTGAAGGAAGAGAATTGTATATCAATGGACTACATGTCCTGAATTTCTTAATAGCAGGGGCAGTTACTACCACCTTTATCCTGGTCGCTTTTCTTTTTTGAGCAAATCTGAATTACTTGCTGCAGAAGTACAAAATCATTTACACAATGCTACATTGTCTCTTCAAACAAATTATGCATAAAAATAATTAAAGTCTCATCTTTATCTGCTTATGTGTCAGATAAACAAAAAAAATTTGAAGAATCAAATTCTTATTTATCCATCTGGACTGCAGCAGCAAAATTAACATCTCGCATTTATTGAAGCCCCTAATTTCTACTTCTGTAGTGCAAACTGCAAATCAGTAACACTCTGCATGCAGAATTAAAGTTAATTCCCTTGATTCATTTTGTACAATTTACAAAATGATATCAGGTTTGGGTTGCTATTATCTTGGGCCTTGCTCAGACACTGGGAAAAGCCATACTCTGAATCCCATTACTTCTTTCTTGTGCCAATATCTTGTAGTATTTCACTGTAGATCTACATTTTACCTGTGTATTAAATGTCAGTCTGAAAGTTTTCATGTTAAACTGTAAAACAGGGACACTGGAATGGTTGAAATGAAATTACTGGTTTGTAATTTGGAGAACCCACCACTTTTCTTGATGATAAAAAACAACCAAAATGATTAGAATGCTGTTGTGGTGAGCACACACAAATACAGCATTTCCTGTTCTAGTTTAAATACTTTTCTGTACATTTAGAAGGATAATACATATTTATATTCATAATATACAAATGACTATAAACCAGTTCAACTATGTATTTCAAACAGCATCTATTATATTATGTGTCATTATTACATTTCAGCTGTAAACAGAGATTAGTACTAGAAAATCTTACATGGTACTTCATTTTTGTTCTTGTATTAGTGGTACATAATACACCACGCAGTGCATCTTTGGGCAGGGTGGTTTGGCAGCTCCTGTGGGTGCGTGGTCAGCGGCTTGCTTATTAAATTGTGCAGCTGAGCTTTTGCAACATAATACAGAACCATTCACCATCAGTACCTGTCTGAAACCAAAAAAACTTGAAAATACCTGCAAATTAGGAAATGGAACAGTTCTGCCAAAGTAATTATAAGTGAGGAGCAGCAGAATGTATAAATAGAATTTAGTACCCATCTAATAGGTTCAGATCTTTTTTGTTTGATTTGTATTATCTGGATGTGTTGACATGATCCTGGTACAGAGTTACTTGACTGGAGTATGTATTCTGGGCTTGAACTCTTGATGTTAGCTGTCCTCCACCCACCTCGAGTTATCTCAGTATTAACATTTTCTGCATTTCAAGGGATGGTAGTGGTTTGCTTTTCTTCAGGGTTTCTAAATCAACCCAAAAGCATAAGTAAAAACTGCAGGGCTTCCTTCCCTTTCCTTGGTAAGGATGTGGCACCCGTTAGTTCTGGAGAGGTTTAGGAGTATGTACAGAAGAGCTTGGTGCGTCGATGTCTGTGCCATGCTAATTGTTACAAAGTGCATTATTCATTCTGCAGCTGCCTCTAAGGTAAAGCCAACATCGTCGTTGTTTTTCCTTATAAGGGAAACGGATACTATGTGTTTTATTTTTTTTTTTCCTTAAGCCACTACATCGATGCAAAATGCGGCACCTCTAGGAGATATATACACACATATACTGAAAATTAAGCTGGAGGCACAGGCGTCCGCTTCCTTCGGTTCCCTTCCCCACCAGTCCTGTGTCACACACTTATTCCACGGCTCAGCATTGAGACCAACCCCGACGCTAATGCTTCTGCCTCCGTGTAAGCCGGGGACCCGCAGTGTAACCTGGGCGGCCTTCCCCCGCA
>JANHFX010014838.1:11428-55187 GCA_027560015.1 Chloroceryle amazona | reverse complement strand
TCCTTTTTTTTTTTTTTTTTTCCTCTTTTTTTTTTTTTTTTCTTGGTGGGTGGGGAGGAACATGTTAATTAAAAAAAAAACCAGCCCAGTATACCAAAGTACGGATACTTTAGCCCTGGAACTAGTATATACTAAATGCCACCTTCTTTTTCTTTTTCCCCTCAGGACTTAAATACCATATTCAGGCTTTGTATAAGAGTCCCGTTGCTCGTTTCACTGGAAAGAGAAGATTGGTTGTTGGGGTAATGTATTATTCTCTGTTGGCCGAATATATTTTACTTTGCAAGACTTCTGCTGCTGTTCTTGCTGAGTCCTTCCAGATTTAAATCAGATTTGGATTTAGGTTTTCTGAGATATATATTCATGGGCCATGTTAAGATGAGAATTATTTATTGCCATGTTCATTCTCTGAAATTCATGGAAACACTGAAGATGTGTATTTTTATTCAGAATTTAATGCAGAATTTGAATACAGTTTTTACATGAGATTTCAGTGGAAGAGTCAGTGTGTCTTTAGTCACTTATCACCAAGATGTAGTTCAGATTGTTGGAAGTAGGCAAAGTCCAGAGGACCCAATATCAGAAAAGCATTTTTCCACCTTCCACAGGGTTAGGATATGTGAAGATCATTTGTAAACTGTTGCAGTAAAGCTGTACTGTATTTTCAGTTACACTAGCAGTGTTGGTCCATATTAGGCTGTGTTCCTGAAAGCAGCCTGAATCATTACATACTCATGCAGAATTTCTGTTCTTTAGTGTCCAAGTGCAATTTCAGTGCTGTGATTCATACACTTTCTTTGCTTGTAAAGCAATAAAAATTAAGCAGAGCTTTCTATGTAGTATTTTCCATTGACATCACTGGAGAATCTGCTTAAAAACTGATGGTATCATATGGCCAATGGAAAGTAGGCTATGCACAAAGAGAAATATCTGGATAAACTATAGCATCTTCTTTAAAAAGAAAAGAACAACCAACAAACAGTTTTGCTCTAATTAAGTGCTAGTCAAACAGTTCCTTGCAAATAATGTAACAAAACCTTCAGAAAATTGCCAATAGTAAGTTTTCCTTTTTGTTTGGTTTGTAATCAACAAACTCAGTTTCAGTTTTGGTCAAATAATATTCTGGGAAATTCTCCACCAGCTGTCCAGCAGTTTTCTGGACTGATTTCTGTTTCGTTATTCAACCAACTTGGGGGTTTTCACTCTTGTGGTATTTGGCAGGGTAAATATTTTCAATACCTGTAACTGACCATCTTATTAACTGTGAAAAATTTCACTTGAACAATAAACAGTGTTCTGCCAAAGAGTCACAGCAACTTATTCCAAAGTACATTACTCAATCAAAAATCTTGGGTAACATTTATATGACCTTTGCCTGCTTTAAAATGCAACATTAATGTATTTTTTTCCCCCTCTAGATTTCTTCATTAAGTAATATGGGTTGGTTTTTAAAAGATAACCCAAGAGTTTCATCAAAACAGTTATTACACTTGTGATAATGATATCCAAAGGGACTCACCTTGCAACTTTTACACACACAAGCAGCTAACTCTTACTTAAATAAGGACAACAAGGACTATTCGCATGTATAAGGCTCAAAGGAGCCTGACCCTGCAGCTCCAGATATGACAAAGTGTTTAAGAGTGGGAATTACTTTAGTCTTTTGCCATATAGAGCTGGAGTGTTGAGCTCGGGCCGTAACTGATGTCATGGTTGATGTTCCTGGAGTTAAAGGAGTCCTGTTTTCAATGAAAAATTAGCAAAGTATTTCAAAAAAGGGGAATATGTGAGAAACAAGGAAGTAGAAATGTATTAAAATGTGAATACAGGATAGCATTACTTCCAGTATACAGAATACAGATAGTATTACTTCTACTTTCAGGTAGATTTCTCCAGGATCAAGGAAAGCTGACAAAGAGGCTAAGCTTCTTGTACAGCTCATCTATATGGGATTTCTTGCCACTGACACCAGTTTTTCACAGCAATTGTTTGTCAAAACTTTCTCTAGGGAAGCATCTTAGCTTCAGGGGGGGATTTCAGAACTGAAACAAAAATAACTTTTCATTATAACACCCTACTATAGACAGGCCTGTCTGGTTCATAGGTGTGTAAGCTGAACTTTGATCTATTGCTTTTGAGATAGGTGCCCTGATCACCATTGAGTGGTCTGTGTAGCACTCTAGCACTCCTCTTTTTTTTTTATGGGAAAACAATTTTATTTTCATGGGGAGAGAACAAAAGTACAAAAAATAATTAAAATATTTCATGCAGAGTAATTCTTATTTTCCTGACAGCCCTTCCTATACAACTTGGAAATCTGAAAGAACTTCATACTTACATAAAAGTTTCTCAAAAGAGCAAGATTTGGCCCCTGTGAAACTGGCAAAATATTTTGCAAATGCTTTCGAATTGAATGATTGAGTTGCTCAAACTTTAATAGATTTGGATATAGCTTTTACCGGGTTATAAAAAACCACATTAGAATACAGAAGTATTAATTTGTCCTCTATTACAGAAACACAGTTTGTACCATCAGGTCAATATTTCCATTCAAAATCTGTTATTTGGGGATAACTTATGCATAAACATTCATTCAGAACTGCAGTAAGACATAGGAATGTATCAAACTTGAATATAGCCTTGTATATTTTTTAAATGACAGAAAGGATAGCAAAAAAAGGCCATTAATTTTTGTACTCTTTCAATTCAAAAGGAAATTCCCACTGTTTAGGCAGATAACTTACATTATTTAAGACTGTGCTTGTGGTACTTAAGTAGAAAACCAAATATGAAATAATTTTTTCATCTCTCGCAGTATCTCAGAGTGATATAGATTTACCATATCAAAAAAAGAAATATTTATACAGTAATTTTTAGCATAGATTTTGGATAGAATTTAGTTGTGGTGAAAGTTATTGCACCTCCTGATGATGCCAATAGAGACAGCTCTGCTCACCCTGCCTTTTATACCTATGTTTAGGAGCTAGATAAACACAACATAATAGTGTTAGAGACATTATTATAAACAATGAGGAGATAAGAAACTCTCAGGAGCTGAGATTATTTTGCTGTTGCTGGATGAAGAAAACCTACTGTGTTCCCTGCTAGCTCAAAGCATGTCTTTAATCATGCATTGGAACATGGAAAGAAACTTATTCTGGAACACTTATCTGGAAACATGGGAATCAGCACCAGCTATTGCCATTGTTTCCAAAATACAGGACAGCAAGTGGGAGAGTGGCTCAGCCTTAGGAAGTCCACTAGCATCCTCTTGGTGCTAGAAGCTCTCCCTTATTACGTTAAGGGCAGAGTTTCTGAGACTCTGGAGAGCTGCCTGGCATGGTTCTTGCCGGGCATCCTTCCATGCTGGGGAAGGTGAAACGCAATCCCCAAGGATGACAGCATTCTTCCAAGTGGATTACAAAAGCTGTCCTGCCTACTTAGGCCATGAAATGGCTGGAAGGCTTGGAAGGGATGCAAACCAGGGAGCAATAAAAATCTGGCTAAGCTTCACATCTAGGCAGTCAGGAAAGGACCCTCTGGAACTCAGAAGGAAGAGACAGGGGACAACTAGGTTTTTCCTCTTTTTAGTGCAATGATGTTGCCAGTGGGTGTTATCTTTCTTGGGGCCAATACAGTTGCAGCCATCTGGCTGAAATACTGTAGGATTTGGTGGTTATTTTCACATTTACTGTCCCCTAGTCATTCTGAAGGATCAACACTATTTCCTTCTGTTCAGCTATTCATTTCTTATCAAGCTAGGCCAATGATGGAAATCATGTTCAGGCAGATTTTCCTTCCTCTCTGATATCATCACTGGGTTCCACTCTGATGGAATGCTAATAATCAATCAGGCCTTCCACCAAAGACAAGCATTCATATGCATTTTGAGACATAATTCATGGCACCATATGACTTTACCCTTACCACAAAGATGATTCATTGCTATGGGAAATAGATACCAGTGTTTAAAAAAGTCTTTTCTGATTTTTTGAGAAGTAACTACAGGGCCTGAAATTCCTTAACATCACACTGCACAAAAGGAGTCTTTATGTTAATGCTATGTCTGTAGGTCCAGGTGAGATAAAAATAAAGACAAGTTATTAGAAAAATAGTCCCTCTAATGTATAACACCTGCAGAGGCATGAGTCTCACACCTACTACCATGGAGGCAGGTGACTGGGAGAGGAACATGTATTTGGAGAGTTAGGAAAAAATGAACTGTATGCCACAAGTCCTCTGGCAAAGTAAGATACCAGTATCAATATTATTACTGATTAATGCACTGTTCGCTCCTCTGCAGATTCCAGGTAATTTCAATGGCACCATCATAAGGCCACAGATCTGAGGAGTTCTGAGAAATGGTGATGCAATGAGACCAACTTTTCTGAGCCCATCAAAGGTGCTTCCCACAGATATTATTTATTTTACTGTTTCAACCATCTCTCTGCTTTTCCAAGAAAGAATTGAAAAGTGCAAAAAGAAAGGAGGGAAGAAGGTATATGCCTGCATTTTTTGTGTTGTCATTGCTGTTGAAAGCAACAGCATCTGGCATCACACAGAACCTTTCAGTAATTATGTTATTCACTGTACTTGAAGTCTGATTCAGTGAAATGTTTCAGATTAAAATGTCAATGTTTATGCTCAACAAGACCCAGACCTATGGGTTTAGAAGTATTTTTCCATGGGTTCCTGAACTCCACACATTCTTCATTCTGCATGGCTGCAAGCCATGCCTCATAAAGGTGCGAATGCGGCATAACTCTGCAGACTTAAAACCACAGTTTTGTGGCATATTTTTCAGTTTGTGTAAGGCCAAACATATGGCCAAGTTCTAGTTACTTTAGTTGGTTCCATGGACAGACACAACCCAAGTAAGGGAAATCAACAGAACTTGGACTTCAAACTAAAATATACATGTTTTTCAAGCATATTTTCTGTTCACAAAAGCTGTAATAACATGTTTCTCCCATTCAAGTGACTTTGGCAGAAATTTATATTGAAAAAAAAAGAAAAAAAAAAGAAAAAAAAAGAATTTCAGGTTATTTTGATGTCCAATCAAATAATAATGTTTATGATGGGTAGCAGTTGTTAGTGATTTCTGTATTTTAACACCTCATGTAATCCTATAGTATTTGATGAAGTAAACTACTACTCCCTATAATGTAAAGTACTGCTGTAGCTACTGTTGCAAGTCAAGTGAGATATTATCAGTGCTACAGACTAAAAGGTTGAGTTACTCTTCTGTATTTCTCTTGATGTATGAACAACAGCCATTTCTGTGAAGAAAAACAAAAGAAAATTGCAATGTTTTTAAAATGTACCCAATGAGTTTTTAAAATTTAGTAACGTGTTACAATTTTGCAATGCTACATTATTTTATAGCCTTTAAAAATGCCAATTTTATTAGCAACACCTTAAACTTCATCCTTTGTGAATAAAAGGTATCAATATTACACAGGACGAGATTTCATATCACACTTTAATTTCTCTTTTTATGTTTGAGTCTTCATTGCTTTGTACTTTTCTAGTTTCTAATCAGTTTACCCAATACATTCCTCAATTTTGGGAAAGTATCATTAAAATAATTTAATCTTTAATTAAATTATAAAGCCCCAGTTATAACTTGACATCCAGTAAACATAATTTAAATAAAGCAATTATTGCTCAAAGATAATTTTTATGTATTTCTTCTGAAATAAATGCTGGCATACTTATTCTGGCTTTCAGAGTGAATCCTTTGCATAATCACAAAACTTAACAATATCTCTAAGATTAATTTGTGGTAAGAATTGTTAAATTATTGGTTTGGTTTTAATCTGTACCCTTTTGAACACCTTTGCTGAAACTATTTGCCACTGCTGTTTGTCCCAGTTAAAGTGTCAAGAGATTGATAAGTGCGAAACTGATGAGGACGTCTGCTGCCATACTTTCTCCTCACCTACATACAGTTCATGTGTACTTTCCTAATTCAACTTAATCCTGTATCTTCTCTGTGAAAATTTTCCATTCACACCCATCTTCACTACACACACCACGGCCCTTGGCTCAGTTCCTGTCACTGTCCCCTGTGCTACCTGAAGGTGAGTGCCATTCTTCTGCATTGCTTCTCATGTCACATACATCACTTCCCAAACCCCACTGATCTTCCTTTCTGCTTCTTTTGGCAAGACACAGATTTTCACATCTTTCACGGTTCACAAGATCTTGAGCTTCTCTTTCACCAAAATCACTTCTCTGAAATACCTTGTCACAAACAGAGGATGATCAGCTTCTCACTCTGACTCCAGCTCTTCCTGTCGCCTTCAGCTGTGGTCAGTGAAGCAAGGTCTGAGATGAGTGTGGAGATTTACATGGAGGATAATCATTTGCTCCTAGTCTTTACTACATTGCTTTTACCCTAATGGAGTGTCATCTTGGGACGCTTCTTTTGCACTGGCTCCCATGAGTCCCAGACCTTTTGTGAGAGTTGGATCTCACTTTGAGGCTACCATGCCTTTTCCTCTGAGAAGTGGAAGAACCTGATTATGTTCATTCTGCTCAGCTTTCATACTATTCACGTCATAACACTGCTGAAGAAAAGAGACAGGAAGAGACCTGTGAGGAGAAGCTGCTCCATGTCTATCTTCTCTCCATTTTTACTGGCTTTGAATGATTAAGAGGTGAATATCTTCTCCTGGATCAAAGTGACACTGCAGAACATCATGGATACTCTCCATCAGGAAAAAGGGAGGAAATTTCCTCTAAAGCTGCCTATTTATGTCTGTAGAAAAAGGTGGCTTTGCTGTGTGATACTGCATAACAGGGCCTTCAATAAAATATGAAAATCTGCAGACTTCCTAATCCTTGCACAAGCATTTAGTCTTGAGTGTTTTACTGCTACTAATAGGAGTCCTTCAAGTAAATCTCTACACCTTTCTATAATAATCTACACGAGAAGTAATGTTCTGTAATACCATTCAATCTCTATTTTTATGTCATGCCACAGTCTAATATTCCTCAGTCCATAGCAAATATACCCTCAGAAAATAGCCTGAGATGGGACAGAAAAAGATCCATGATAAAAAGAGAATCACTCAGTGAAACAGAATTTTCTAGCGAGCTGATAAACCAGACCATAAGGAAATAAAAAGTTGCAGGGATGGTTTGTGCCAGTTACTGTCTCTGGTTGGAAGATTTGTCTCTAAAAACCCATGAGGAGAAGAACACATTCTATTGACTGAGTGGAAAAAGAAAAGCCAAGGTATTTTAAACATAATGGAAGCTACCTGAACTTTACCCTTTATTTTATTTGTGATCAAGACTACCATTGGATGGCTGTGGAGTAAGCCTAAAAATGAATAAAAAGGTGAAATGTTAAGCCAAAATCAGAGGAGACATTTATAGGAAAGAAAAGGCACTGATCTGCAATTTTCCTTCAGTCTCACAGAAGCTGTTTACGTGGTAGAGAACATTAGAGTGAGCTTTCAAACCATTCTAGAGAGTGGTCTTTTCAATGCCAGAATCTCCACAACTTTCTCTGTTTCATCTGGGATACAAGAAGCAAGATACAATACTGAAAAGTTGTAGAGATTTTAGGGAAAAGCCTGGAAAATTAGATTGAAAAATATATCTTCCCGTGCAAGATTCAAGAGACTTGGTCTACTTAATTTATCAAGAGATAACTTAATATCAGTCCTTAAATATCTACATGAGAAGCAGAAATTTCATAGTAAGATGACTCTTCAATCGAGCTAACAAAAGTGTATTAAGACCCAATAGCTTGACAAAATTAGGCTAAAAATTAGGTGCATTTATTTGACAGTGGGGTTAATGAGCCACTAGAACAATGTACTGAAAACTTCTATGGATTCATTGAGGAATTTTTCAATAATGCTTCATTTTTTTAAGGCTTTGCTGGATTTCAAATAGGTTTTATTTCAGAAAAATCCATTAGCCTTTTTAAAACAGGAGGTCAGCCTGTGTGATCAAACTGTTCCCCACGAGCTCTACACTATGTAGAACTCCTGATAAAGTACTTAGTGCCCAGATGTTAGGATATATTTTTTTTTTAAATGCCAGGACTGGCAATGATAGCTGCAGATTGTACATGGACTTTCTGATCAGGTAAGTTCAAATTAAATAGTTCAAAATTTGGCAGTTATGATTTGTCTGCCCCAAATCCCTTGATACACAGCAGAGAGAGGAAAAGAGTGTAGGTTTTCATTGCCTGAGTGCCATGAGTATTGGACATACTAAAAGCTGACAAGAAAGCTGAGAAAATGCTTCTTTATTGACAACAAAATCTAGTGTGGAAGCTCCCCAAAATGATACAGGAGCCCAGCCTATCAAAAAGAAGCATGTTATGAAGTGTCAAGAGAATTATGTTGTTTTGCTCTATGGTAAAACCTGGATTTCTGCTGGTGAAGTCAGATGATTTCCAAAATAGCACTTAGATGCTCAAACCACAATTTGAGCAAATTCAGTCAGTTAAGAGAGTGATCTCCAAAACCTCTCCACCTAATTGGCATCAGATCTGAGAGGCTGCAGATATCCACACTTTTATTCAGAAAACAGGCATTAAATATGAAGAATTCTTCTAGGTTGTAGAGCATTGTCATCCCCACATGAAGCATAGTAGCTAGGTGTCTGCTCATCTTTAAGGCCATTTGGATTCAAGGATTTTCTCTGAAGTTTATACTGTGGTTTGCAGCAGTTGTGGGTTTAGTTGCCTTCAAACAGAAAATGCATCTCAGGTTACCGACCCGTTAGATGGCTGCTCTAACAACCAGCCTATTGTACGAAAGACTATTTTTCTAAAGAATTGAACACATCTGTCAGTTATAACTGGAGGGCTCACCTGGTTGCAAAATTACAATATGCATATCTGGCATGTGAGCCCCAGCTGTACAGAAGCTCCTTATCTTTGGATAAAGACATGAGCACCCCCTTGTTTGAAATTTCATATTAGGTAGCCAGTTAACATTTCCTGTTCATTTCCCCATACCCACACCTCCTCTATCCTAATTGGATGTACAGAATATCATACATCCCACAATTAACTACCAAACTCCTCATTTGACACAAGGAAACTCTGAATATCACATCCCCTATGTTCCAGTTGGCCTCTGACACACAGGGATCATACATGAGGAAATGGGTCAGGGCATATCAGGCCAGCTGGATGGCAAAGACTGCCTTGGGGAGGTGGGACAGGGAGGAAAGAGAAAGCACTTGTGGAACATATCACAAAAGTGATTTACATAAAAACAAAACAACATAAAACAACAAGCTGAACCAAAAAAAGAACTAACAGAAACAAGAAAAAACCTCACACTTTTTTTTTTTTTTTTTCCTTTTTGATAGGCTATTTTTATCACATGTCATTTATTCCCCATCCAGTTCAGAACATGGAATGAGAGGTCTAAGGGCTGGCTAAACTGTCCCTCTAGCATGGTTACTGAAAAAACCCCAAAACTATTCTGTAAGCAGAAGATCAGATTATCAGTAGTCTTCCACATATTCAATTCTGATTTTAAAACTCTTATCAGATCAAAAGAATAATGATGAAACAATTTTTTTTCCTGATTATGCCAAGTCAAGAGCAAGATTCTAGCAATAATGACTGTCATAGTTTAGAGTCAGGGTGGCCCCTTAGACCTATAACAGCTGTTCTTTGTTATCCCCCTTCCCTCCCCAACGGGGAAGAGACTGAGTGATTAGAAAAAGAAATTAGAACAGCTTTAATGAAAATGAAAATAATAATAATAAAACCAGAATTTTTACAAATATATACAAAACCAAATATATACAAAACCCAACCCCCCATCACTGTCACTGATGCTTCAGAGCAGGCACTGATGCTGCAGAGCAGTCTGGGGGGTCCCAGACTGGGCCCCACAATAGACAGGAGCTGTGTTCAGGAGCTGAATTCTGGTACCAGATTCAGGAACACACTGATTGGGATCGAAGGCAGAACAGACGGAGTCCTCCTTGGATGCTCCAAAGAAGGAACCGAAAGAGGACCTGAGCAAAGCCAAGCAAAGCTGGCAAAGCAGTCCAAGAGGGGACAGGAGCCCAGGACCTCCCAGAGAGAGAGCAAGTGAGCAAGCAAGCAAGCTATAGAACCTCCAGAACCATCTGCTTTATACCAAATATGATGTATATGGGATGGAATACCTTGTTGGTCAGTTTGGGGTCACTTGCACTGTCCTTTCCTCCCTACAGGTGCGGCCTTTCACTTTCCTGCACCCCCAGTGTGGTACGCAAGATCCAATAGTCACCTTGGTCTGCACACCAAGCCTTGGTAGTAACTCTAACCATGGGGTGTTATCCCTGCCAGCAGCAGACACTGTCTGTGAAAACAGGCTGCTAACTTCAGACAGTTAGAAGAAGTGAGATGAAAATTTCCTGTTCATTCCCCCAATCACTGAACAGAACCAGCTCTGTTCTCACCCAAACCAGGACAATGACAAAAAGCAGACTTATGTCATATTGATAAAAAAATGAAAAGGACAGAGAAAATTAGCACACCCCCCCCAATAAAAAAAAAAAAAGATATGATTCCTAGGGAATCATGGGAAATTCTGGACTTTGTTATAAATCTAACTTAAGGTATAATAAAAGAAATAACCATAACTTTAAACTTCCCATGAAGACGGGAAAAATTCACAGTTGAGGGAAAAAGCAAGACTCAAGAGAAAGCAAGCCTTAAGTTTGTTTCACCTCCTTCATTGGACAGTTCTAATGAGGAACTGCAGTTCCAAGTGAAGATTCAGAGGGAAAAAAAAGAAAATCTAATAACATAAGCAGTCTAGATTTTCTCAACATTATACATGAAGGGATTCTATCATCCAGTCAGATCACTTTTCATGAAAGCCTACACCATGTACATGTTTTCATAAAGAAGCAGTGGAAACTTAGTGCTAGACCAAGATGAGAATTTTTGGATACAGTCCTTTTGCAAGGGAAAAATGCAAAGTTCTTATGTAGAAATTGCTTCAAAGAAGCATACAGATGCTTCAACAACATGTACAATGTATTTCAACTGTGCACAACTGATTTCAAGGTTTTCTGAACAAATTTGACTTTTCTTCTGGTCATAATTTTCTACTTCACTGTAACTACAAATACATAAAAGATCAACAGTGAACTGAAATCTTTACATATCAGCTACAGCTTTTCACATTTTTATTTCCTAGAAAATATTTGGAAGTATCTATACCTAGAAGTATTTTTGTTCATAACAGCTTTTTACCTTGCTATACATTCTCTTGTAGAACAGAAAGTTATTGAGAGGCTGTGGAAGTTTTCATGAAATGGAAAACTTGCATCTCATCAAATGTAACAGTTAACAGTTTGTGATGTTTAGGGGATTCTGAGTATGACCCTTTACTAGGTATAAGTGATGCATTTGTGGTTTCGGTGTTCTAATCTTCTGACATAATGTGTGCATATGATCTCTTATGATTAGCCCAGGCAGAACAAATTATCATGGCCATGATGTTTCTGGTATTGGAACTAGCTCTGCGGACAGCACTTTTGTGTCCAGTTCTCTTCAGATTTGTGTGAACCATCCAAGAATGACTAAAGCAGCATTGCTAAGAACTGTCATAAGAGGTTTCTTCTGCATTTTAGGGATGCTGGAGTACTCATAGGGAGGCACAATTATGGTGTGTAGGTGTTATTAGTGAAGGTTGAAAAACTATGTCTTTAACCTGGATTGGAAATATATGAAATGGTTTTGATTAATACTAAAATTCACTCTGCACCAAATGAAAAACCCCGATTTTCAGAACACATCATTTACTTATACCAGAAGAGAATAGTATTTGAAAGTGGTTGGGATCTGAAAAAAAAAAAAAAAGCCTTTTTCAGGATCTACAGCCCTCAAATTAGGCCTGGCAGATAAGCATGAAATCTTAACTTCATGCAATACTCAGTGGGTAAGCAGCATGGTGATCAGGACAAGGCTGCCGTGCAAAGCATCTTGCTTTGATGAAAATGTCTATCACTGTAGACATATTTGTAGACATTATTGTCCTAACTGTAATTTCCTAAAGACTGTTTTTTTCATGCTAGATAGATCACATTATAGTCTAGTTGGAAGGTGATAAAGTCCCAAGTTGCCGAGGCCATGTCATCATCCAATTACTTTGCCATCTACTAATAGATCAGTGTCAATGATTAAACCTGGAAGCATTACTAAATATAAAGTAGTAATCTAACAAGTTGTTGCAATGTCTTTTCAACCAGAGAAGACTGAACCAGAACGGTTTGCTAAAGAACATGATAAATATGAGTAAGTAACAAAACCAGTATCAATAGCAATAACTGTGGCCTTACCTCCCAAGTAATCTGATAATTAAAAAGTGTTGTAAACTACATGCAATAATTATTTTACTTGTTGGCCTGCAATAGAATGTGGCATTTTTAGTAGTGTGGAACAGTGATATTGCTGTCTTAAAAAGTGGATATGTAAAATGGTATATACAGCTGCATGAAGGACTTGAACATGCAGGAAGAAAATAATGGTGACTCCTCTGACAAATCAGAGTAGAATTTGTCTCATAATGGTTGTGAAAAGTGCAACTGCCTCATTTAATTACTTAAAAATAGTCAAGTCTTGAGCTATAGGAATCAGCCTCCATTTGACACTACAATCAACAAATTGCATTTTTAAAATTGCTGACCATTCCTCAGAATAGAGGGGGTTCTCCCTTCATTCCCACCACTTGAGCATGGTTTCTTCAGCATCATTCAGACCCCCTGCCCTTGCAGACACATAGAGAGGAGGTCACACACAGGCCAACTTCCCAAAATGAGGTGATTCAGCTCACTTTGGGAGAGGATCAATGGCATAGAGCAGCAAGCCTGCAAGCTAAATAACCTCCCCTTTCAGCAGCTTCATTAATCATCGTGAGCCCAGCCGGAAGCTCACTGAAGCCGATGGAAACCCTCTTCATGACATCATGATGGTTTGGGCTTGTATTACTGAATCATTCCAATGTCCTTGGAAGAAGCTTAATTCTGTGTTATCAGATTATCTGTTTCATTTTTTCTTCAAAAAAACTTAGTGCCCTTTACTATGTTCCATAAGCTTCTTATATGAAATATGTTTGTTGTTTTTGTTTGTTTGTTTTTTAATATGATCTGTAACATTTTTATATTTACTTCAGGTTTGCTTCACAAAATTACACTTACTTTCCTCTAAAAGTTGCCATTATTCTTTGGCTATTCTTTCTTTGCAAAATCATTCACTCGGTTTCTGGTTAGAAAAGCTTTGCTGGAATGAAATGCTCTTTCAGACCAGTGTACCTTAATATGTTTCCAATATTAACTAACCACTCAGGGTGTGATCTTGTTGAAATCAGAGGATTTTCTATTATACAGGAGTGGAAATATTTAGCTTTTCTCTCCCCTTTCAGAAAACAAACCACATCCTGGAAAAAGAAATGTGTTGCACAGAATTTATACATGATAAGAAATTCATTCCACAAGTGGAGTAAGACCTTTAAAAGACCTTTGTCTACCTCACAGAATAAATTTGATATGCCTTACAAACCATTATGTGAACTCTTCCTCTTGGTGCATGCATATGCAACTTTTTCTCCTAAGTGTTAATATCATAATTTCCATTCCAATGATGAAATTGGGTGTGGAGGGGAACAAGTTTTTTGTAATGTATTTGTATACGATTACATGATAGATTGTAAAAAAATAACATTTATTTTTCTTCTTCTAATAAGCTTTTCAAAACCTAATAAATCTGAGTAGTTTATAACATGTTTGCTCTGGAAGATGATTCAGTAAGGTTGGATATCCTGCTGGTGGGGCTGCTGAGACTGTTTTAAAGAACCTGGTTGATACTCGCAGTGCATGTTAAAGGGCTATTTAGGAAACTTTTGATTTGCATGGTTTGCAAACACAGGATATTGAGAGATTGAGCTTTATGTTTTCAAACTATTTCTCTAGAAGTTTTTCTGGAAATTTTGTTTAAAAAGTGTATGAGAGATGATTGAAAGGCAGGACCTCATTAGCAATCTAAGATGGAAACCCACACAGCCTTTCCTTTCTGCTATGCCTATATGGCTTCTGGTGCTTCTGACTCAGAGGCATCTTGCCTGTTGCAAAACGTGCAACAGGGACAGCCCTTAACATAAAACTGACATCCATCCCCAGGGATCTTACATTGATGAGAACTGGCCAGAGCAGATACCAGTTTCATTTATGTCACTCCTGTTTTGCCAAAACCACTACTCTAAAGCAATGCTTAAGTGCCCTCTTCTTTCTATTACTCCAGTGTGGTGATGAAATTCAGGGTGATGCAGGAGCTACTAATGCAAACTCATTTCAGAAAAGTGTTTCTGTAGCAAAAATCCTTCACTGACCAACCACTCATTCTATAAAGCCCCTCTGGAGCAGTCTGGTGATAAAAATCAGCTACAGCAGAATAGATGCTACTGGCCATGGAGTTTCCACCAGCACATTTACAGTGTTTTGTCTTCATGGCCAATAGACAACACAGTGGTAAGGAAAACATTTTTGTGAATGTGAGGTAAGAAGCTTACATTTCTGTGGAGTTCATGTGTATAGTCACACAAAGGAAAGAAAATAAATAACCATTTTCTAATTTTGATCTTTTTATAAAACTATGTGCACTATTTATCAGAAAACTTGACAAAGAAGAGCACAATATCATGGAGGTAATTCCCCCAGCTTATTGTTCCATATTTCTTGGTCAAAATCAGTGCTGCAGATTTGTTAAATGCATAAGTAAGGTGAAATAGTTTGGTGCGTCCTTGATTTCACAATAACTTGGTATTATTTATTTTTTAAATGTTGGGTCTAAGAAATGTTCATGTGAATTTTAGAAATTTCTGAATTAAAGCATATCTTAATATGTCTGAAGTTGGAAGATAGCAATTAAGATACATGTAAAGAGTTTTGAAAGCATAGGTTGGGATCACACCATTACAAAGGCTAAATAGTTAAATAAATAAATAAGTAACAAATTATCCCATTTTGCTAAGGATCCCAAGACAAAACATGAGACACAGGGAAAGGTTATGTTACCAGGACAACATACTGGAGGTCTGAGAGAGCCTAACTTCACTACTTCTGCACTGTGGAAATGAAGGGAGGTAGAGTGGCTTGAAACAGCCCCAAGTTCTACCAGGGCCAATCAAACAAGGCATAAAACTGCTACTTCTTCTGCATTTCCTTATTTTCCAGGGTAACTGGGAGATAGTGAAAGGTGGATTTCCAATTAATAGTGGGAACAAACTAAACTTAATCATTAGGATAACAATGGAAACAGACTTAATGGATTTGACCAGCAGAATGTGTGCAAATACCTCCCCAAAAATTTACTGCCAGGTGCTTTTTATCTGGATTCTTCACTGAGGCAATGACAGGAAAGATAAATGGATACAAATAAAGCAAATCAATATTTCAGTATTTTCAAAAATGTGTATATTAAGCCAAATCCCCAGTATCAGTAGTAAAAGAAAAATAGTCCCTTTTCAATGGTAATGGGATGGTAACAGACTGATTCCCAAACTAGCATGACTCTCGAGCTGTTTTCATCAATTTAATTCCAATAATGAATGTGGTTGATATGATTTCTGCATATCTTGAATGTATATATTTGAGAGATTTCCTTAAGATATTGTGAGCCTGTCACTTTTCTCTGATACCAGGCAAATCAATAGTTACACTGAAGAAAGCTTGAATGAGAAGAGAATCAACCCTGATTTTCAACAATACTCATAGCTTTAGACACACTGGCTGTAGGAAATCTGCCTCTCTGACTCTTCAGTTCTAGCCTCTAATGCACTCTCTCTGCAGGCATCATGACAATTTTCTGAAGTAGACACCCTGAGACCTTGGTTCATGAGGCTTATTTCACTCTGTATGACTTGTCTTAGATGTGAATTCAGTTTGTTTCTTGTGTGTACCACCTACTTCTCCACATGAAGAGTGAGCTACTAGGGCAGTAGAATCACATACCATCCCAGTGAAGCCCACTGAAAACATTCCTCCACCGTATGTCCACCTATTTAAGCAGTCAGGGAACATTATGAGGAACAAGCTTTCTTAGTTTATTTCTATTTAGGAATAAAGTGATAAAGCATTTTTTCCTTGTGCTATTTCCAGTTGGAAATACCATGAGGAAGCATGTTTCTCATTATATTTCCTATTTGTTCAAGTGTGTTCCTATGCCAAGGGAACAGCTGAATCAAAAGGCAGGCAATGCCCCGGAGTTTTCATGCAAGCAAATGGCAAGTGACAGCAAATTACTTCTCTCTTTTCCTCTTCAACTTTTTTTTCCCCAAAAATTGTTGAAAAGTTCTGATGTAAAATGAAAACAGAATTATGTGGTAGCTGTTTGTAGCTTCAAACAGCTGTAGCTTTTTGGTTCTCAGGCAATGAAGCTCACTGCGGTGAACATCATACAGCTTACTGGACAGTCCTGTGCATATTATCTACATCTTACTGATGAAGAAAAAAAAAAAGGTTTTACATGAAATATACACGGTTCACTGGCCTCTCTTTATTCAGCTGACCTTTTCTGTAGGTAGGAACTTAGGTGAGCCAAATTCATAATGACTGACAAGGTTGATGTCACATGACAAATACTGCAGGACCCAACTCTTACCCCATTTCTCCTCAGCCATTTTCCAAGACTGGTGGTCTCAGAGAGGACAGAAGATAACAGAGGCAAACATCTCTGCAGAAAAAGTAGTGCTTCTTCATGTGGACAGTCTCAGTTTATTTTTGAGTTTCTTTAGGGTTATCTCAGTGTCCAGTAGACAAAATGTCAGCTCAACACATGGCCATGAATTCAGGAAGCTGGTTTGTCATGGACTCTCTAAGTCTTAAAGTGTATTCCCCCCACTCACCGCAGGGAAGATTTCTAACAAAAAATGTCAAAATTTATGTCCATTCTGAACCTTTGTGTCTGTAGTTAGAGGGAGGTATGCCTTTTGCACTCCATTTTATTTTTCAATCCATATTTATGGATTAACTTTAAAATAAATGAATAAAAGTCATCCACAGAAGGGAATCTTTGAGGTCTGTTTAGTCAGTTCTGTATTGGGGGTTGGTGGCAGGGAGACAAAAAGAATGCTTCATTTTGTGAAGGTCATTGAATTATTTCTATGTCATAGGGTTTTAATTTTATGTCTTTTTAAACTAATTATGATATTTGTTGCTTGTAATGGGCTTTTTCCTAATTTTTCTCCCTCACATCTCCTAGTGATTGAAAGAGTAATGTTGTTATACAGGTAGAATGAAGAGCTCTTACCCACTTTTTGATTCCAGTAGCCAGAGAGTAATTTTTCTTGTTACTAACATGATTTATCTTGACAGTCTTTTAACATGGCCAACATTTTTTTTTCTGCATAAAGATTGTGGTATAAAAAATCCAGTTTTATAAAACAACGAGTACCTTACAAAAGGGGAAACTGAGGCAGAAAGAGATATATGATTTTTAATTAATTCAGCTCCATGACAAAATCGTAAAGTCTTTCCGTCTTAATCAGGGTTCAGAAGTGAATTCATTACAGAAGAAAGAAGAGACACCAGGTTTCTCTGTACTGAGTAATTTTTTAATTAAAGAGGAATGTGAAAATATTGAATGATAAAATGCGAGAATAATTATTATTATAATAACAATCTGCACAAGTTTTACAATAATAGAGTACTGAAGACTTTGTCTCTTATGTATTTTTATGGTTAAAAATAATATCTGTGCAAATAAACCTTTTTATTGCCTTTTAGGATTCTAGTGTGGAAAAAACCCAAAGGAAAAAGCAAAAAAGTAACTTGTCACTTTGTAATTCATGTGGAAAGAGACCTAGCCTACAAGAGGACATTGTCAGCTAAATGAAAGAGATTAAATTGATAAGAAAGAATAGAGGTCTGCTTCCTTCATTGTCTTGGAAAATACATTTGTTAGGCAGCTTTCCAACACAGAAAAGAGAATAAGACTCTTCCTAGGACAGAAAGATTAGTAGTTGGAATAGCAGCCTTTCATGATAAACAAACGACATCTTTTTACCCTTCTAGGATTTGAGAATTGCTCTCCAATTATACTTACTTTTTTTCAAGATGTGAACACGGCTGCAATGGCAACTTAAAAGAGGACCTAAACTTTAACACAAAGCTTTTCATTTACTTGTTTTAATATCTGTTAGCAGCCACACTCAGGTTTTGGTTGTAGATGTTTAGTGCTCACTTGGTGACAAATGTGTTTTCTTAGGCAGTTTCATATTTCTGTGACAAGTTATTGGTAACAGTGCTCCATACAAAAACATGATGTAAGCAGCTACTACTGAGTACATTACATTAAACTAATTGCCTAATTTTTGTCACTTTAAGGGAGATGAGCTCAATTCCTTGATCAAAGACTCACTCCAAAAATCTTCTGTTCAATGGACCTTCAAATACGTAAGGGATAGCTGTTTATGAAAAGCAGTTTTCCATACAGGCCTTGGTATAAAAGAAACACTTGCTTAACAATAATTAGATACAGAGAGAAAGGATCACAATGAAACAAGCCATTGTTTCTTCAAAGAAATTGTTTAATGGAAAAAGGCCATTATCAGTTCAATAACTCTGTGATAGTATGACAGTGGGTCAACATAAATTTGCAGCTGTTCTGAGTTCCCACAGATTATTCTCCAGTTTAAAAGCTTGAACAAAAGCCAAATCTTTCTATTGACTATAATGGCCTTGAAATAAGGTCTCATATATTCAAACAATGCATTTTATAAAATAATCCATCTCCAGATAATTCCTGAATTACAAGCAATGCGTATATCTGTATATACAAATTGTAAGATATCTGTAAATCTTCACCTCGTATATTAGCATCTGCTAACCATCCAGTTGTGACCTTCCAACAGAAATGACTCAGTCATTTCCAGTATTACTTCTTCTACCTCCTGTGTGGTTGAACATATTCATGTGGGCTTTCAAAGACCTGTTAATTACTCATGGAATCAATAATACTTAGAAACGTAGATGTGAAATTGTGTAGACACAACTGCAAGTTGTTTTGAAAATCTCCTTGAAGATTGACTACACATCAGTGAATCAGGTTATACAATATCTTCATTCGAGGTATCTTAGTGACATTTATTTTAAAGCAAGCAAAGAGTAGCTAACTAACCATACTTTTGTTCTGAGAAAAAAAAAGTCAGTACCAGTTTACTTCAAAGTTGCAAAAGCAATGAAATCTCATACATTTCCCTGTAGTTGCAGGAAAAAGTAATCCATTTCTGCTTCTAAGCAATTAGAATGGACAAAATGTTTTTTGCTTTGAAGGAACATATCAGCTTATACTGATATGTTCCTCAGTTCTTCCTCATTCTTCATGTCCTTGTGCAATATAACATATTATAAAATCTACTCCAAAGAATTCCTGTAGATGATGAGATTTCTACCCAATGTCTTATATTCTTAGGATAAACCAAGCCCATGACAATGGATAAACCAAACCAAACCAATTCCTTTTAGAAGGATGAGGCCTGGCTCCCAAAAGTACCTGAATTTCTTGCACATCTGACATAGTCAGGTACATTGGCCAGATGTCTACAAACCTAAGAAATTAAGAACTTACTAGTTCTCATGGCTGCCCATTTCTCTCTATAAAATTACAGCAGATTCAAAGGCTGCAAAACTGGCAGACTCTACTTCAAATAAAAGACCTGATTCTGCCGCCACTATTCTGCCTGTGACCACAAAGACAACTAGATATCTAACACAGAGTTAAATTTGATCTTAGTAACACTTCTAATGAATATTCTGTTAAAAAATATTGGGAAAAATATGGCTTGTTTATTAAATTTACTTGGACAAATATTGACATTTTTGGCACACAAAATAAGTACCTTGTGAAAAAATTTAGTCACCTCTGGCAAACTGTTTGCATTACCCTGATCACTTATCCTGAAAATGATATATTAAAACACATTATTCCTATATGTTTCTATCAAATAAAATGATGAAATATGACAGCTGCATCCCATAGCTCCTGTAAAGCTGTCACAATTCTCCCAAAGGCAGGAGTATACATTGCACTTATTATCTGTGCTGTAAATTTGCATTTTTTGGGGTCTTTCTTTCTTTTTTCATAATATTAATATTGAATTTAGCAACACTTCACCAAAATGTTGTGCTTACAATAGTAAAGCTGATATTGCATCTGTAAGGCACTGATATCCCAAATATATGTACTTCATTAAAAGAATACAGTTAGTTAATCTACTCTTATTGATGGTATCAAAACAATTATAAACATTTGCTTGATGTGTGAGACAATATTAGCGGGGCTGTTGACCTTTTAAAGTCTGCCAGTAGGGACAGATGAAAACTTTTCAGAGAAAAAAACAACCAACCAACCAAAAAACATGAAAAGGCATAGTTGCTTACTGTGTTTCAGAAAGCTAACCAAATCCAGAGAGTCTGACCTTCCTGTTGCATGTCATGGCCAAAATTACTTCCCCATGGTATCCTAAGGGTGCATAAAAAAGCACAAAATTAGGCCTATTAGAGTTAATAGTGAAGAATCAAGTTTAAACAAAATGACCAAAGTAGTATATAGCTACTCATGCTACTATGTACCTAGGTAACTTTATTTAATTACTGTTACTCAAAGAATTAGGTATAAGCTGGTCAATAACACATTTAAGCTGGAGAACAGAACTTTTTTTCATTACCAAAGATGTGAATCCCAGAAGGAGCACAGAGGCAGGAAATCTTAGGGATTTCTCAGTTTGATACAATTTTGGGAAGAATTACAAGACCTGGATGTGTATGATAGCAGTGGATTATATTTAGGGATCTAGACATCATTCTTTGCCGGGTTAGCAGTGTCAGTTTGAAGCATCCCCACCCTGAGCTGTGCACTTTTCCCATCTTTCCAGCAGTGACAAAAGGATGTTCTGCTCCATACTGACCTTGACTCACAGCCCACTGTATTTGCTTAAACTACCTTGCATTTATGTGTCCATTAGCCCTCTAGGTAAGAACCAAGGTGTTTAAGTGTGCTTGTCCTGCCACCCCGGTTAGAGAGCAGTCTCTATCAAACTGTTCATGTGCCTAACTTGAGATCCTTCAAATTCTGTCATAAAAGGAAAAGCTCCACATGACAGAGACCCTATCTCAGTGGAGATGGCCAATACATTTTCTTATATATCCAAATAAATTTGTTGTTGCTGCGGTATGAAATGTGCACGTACAATAAAGCATAGTACACGAACACACCACTATTTACAGTATGAGCTGCAGGACTGCTGACCCAGTGACACCAGCCCTCCTGTCAGGTTTTATGCAGGTTTCCACTGAAATCTGTGCTGATCAAAGTTGACCAAGTTTATCCTCCTTGGTGTCTTCATGGTGTCTAGGCCCTCTCTGCAGGGGCTGCCTGACCCCCCTGTGATTCCTGCCAACCCTGCCCATGCACCCAGCAGCTCTTTCTGGCTCAGGCCCCGGACCTGGTTCTCCCAGACTTATTGCATATGATGCAACTAAATTAAAAAAGAAAACAAAAAGAGAAAGAGAAAAAAAATACACTTAGGTGAGTTTTAATGGTATTCTTAGTAGGCTTAGATAAGAATATAAGAAACTGTAGGGCTCTCTCCTTTGTGGTAGAGTTTCCTTTACTTAATTTTAAAGATATGTCGGGCTGATGTCTGTGACCTCAGGATTTCTTTATAGTAAATAGAAAGGAATGGACACTTTTAGAGCACAGCTCATGTGCCTCTTTTTATGCATCTCTGTGAATCCTGCCCTCAGTGCCATACACACATAAACTAAAAAGGACAGGGTTTTAAGAGACGGGCACTATCTCTTCCAGTGAGAGCACAAAGGGCAATGCAAAAACCATTTGGTACATCCCATATTAATCACACAGGCAGACCATTTTTTCATGCAATTATTTGCTTGCTTGTTAAGTTCAAAAAACAGAGACTTCCCCCCCCCCAGTAAATCTTTTATTTTAAGCCTATTTCTAAAATGGAAAGACTACTCAAAACAAGTGATCCAGACAGAAACTGGACCTTGGCAAGTTAGAGCTGCAGCATTTTTGCAAGTCAGTTTTTGAGTAAATGGAGACACATTGAACTTAAGGGTTAAACTTCAGAAAGCGCTGTTGGAACACCAAAATTCTGAATATTAAACAACAGGTAGCTCAAGATGCACAGTAAAAAATGGAGGCAATATGACTTAGAAACACTTTTTTAAATGTGCTCAACTTCTATATGCCTCAATTATTTTTTTTTTAAATGCATAGAATTATAGTTACCTCACATGGAGTAAATTATGTGCTTGCCAATATATGACATCAGTGACAAAGATGGGGATAAAATCCTGGACTGCTGACTTGTGCTTTAAACAGTAGCTGTGCTCAATTTCCTTTCGAAGTTCAAGTTCTGTCTCTAAGCATGATTACTTTGGGCTTTATTGTAGTTTTTCTCTACCATTAAAGAGCAGATTATTTCAAAAGTACCTTTTATTTAAACGAAATTGACTTTGGAAAGGAACTTAAACTTGCGCAATACATTTTGTTTCCTTTAGCTTCTTTCTCTTGCACTCTTCAACAGACTTCTAGCAATAGTCAGACTTGAAAAAAGCATATACAGCTCTCTTGGCTTCTATAACAGTTTTGGTTTACTAATATATCAATATAGCATCTGTATAGGAGATGGCTCCAATTCATCTGTTTACAGAGTTAGTGTGTATCTATTTGATTGGACTTTGTAGGCATACTGTGACATGATTTGTTAATGGGGACATAGGAGGGGATTATGTATTAAATTCTACTGTCATTTCTGTCACTAACCTGACAGGTCACTCTCCCTCAGTTCTCTTGTCAGTTTTTCTTCATCTTGTCTCTCTTGTTGATTAAGTTCATAATTCTGCAGAAATATATGCCCACATTTTTGTTTATTCTTCAAAGTAATTCCATTTTTGAAAAGTTAAATCTGAGCAGATATTTTTGTAGGGCATGGATGGGGTCTTCCTAAGTGTTTATATGGAGTATAGCATAGTAGGAATCTAATCTTGACAGAAGAATTTACATATTCCCATCATACTGATATTAGAGATTTATTAGAGGCATAAATTGCTATAAAATGGAGACAATTTTACTGATTTTCTATCATCTTGTATACCAAAGTGGACTTTTTATCCTGTAGCAAGGTATGTAATCATAAAAAGTTTCCATATTAATTGTTTTTATCTATAGTTGCACAGCTTATAATGAGTGCTTAAAGGTGCAAGGTCCTAAACATATCTGGTTTTCAGAGTTTTAGCAGTCTCATTACGCCTTTTCATCTCCCTTTTTTTTTCCTTTGCAAAATACGTTTTGTCCTGCCTCTATGGCAACAGTTATACCACCTCTTTTGGAGAATTATACTGCTACTGTCAATGAAGAACTTAAGTAAGAATGTTTTGTTACGATAAAAAGTGTGTATATTTACTGTATACCGTGCCAAGCATAATCCCCTGCCAGTGTAAATTCTCTGCCATCAAAAATCCTGACTGTTATCAAGAGTCTTTTCAAGGCCTGGTTCTAGGAATAAGTAAGTATGCAGTTACTTATGGCAGCAAGGTACTACAAAAATAGCCAAAGCTCCGTTATCTTCTGTGCTAGATTGTGAAGCCTCTCTAACTGTCACCTCCATGGGGAAAGGGATCTGAGAGATGACAAGTGCTCACAGAGTCATCTCTCCTAGTAGCAGATATTGCTTTTCCTGCTTTTCTCATTCCTTCTGCAGCCCTATGAGCAGCATAGGGAGCTCTCTGGGATGCATTCTGGCTTTTCATCTTAGCTGTGTCCCTGTTGTACCATGTAGAAACTGCACAGCCTCAACCAGTCCAAGTCTTGGGCATCTACTAAAACCAGCTTCAAAATTAAGTTTACCTACTCTGCTGAGAAATTCTGAGATCAACTTCTGAAGCTAATTGGTATTTTTTTTCTTTTTTTTTGCCACAGAAATTACATACTGAAAAGATATTGATTCTTTAACAAATAAAAATGGCAAAACTAATAGAGAAGAGGCTGCATGAAAGCTTTTCATGGGAGGTAAGTCAGTCAGGGGAAAATAAAATATATTTAAAAGATGATAAGTTTAAAACCTATAGTCAAATCACATGAAATTACCCTTTTTTGGTTATATATGAGCATTATCATAAATCCCAATATAAAAAAACAAAACACTGAGTAGTTCTGATACTAAATTACTGAATTCTATGGTTTATTAGTTTCTTTCCAGCATTAGTATTTTGGAAGGTACCTCACTTACCCTTCCACACACTTATGCAGAGCTGACTGATGTTAATAAAAGTCACATATACATGTACAGATTAAAACTCAGTTATCTAAAGTGTTCAATTTAAGCATGAAATACAGGCAGAGCAAATATGGGATACATTAGGGATTTTGAGACTTTGTTAAGAGTAAGGAAATGGTATTGGGATTTTGTTAAATGATAGGCAAGGAAATCTTCTAGCTATCACAAAGTGATGTCAGAATGATATTGCTGTGAACTGGGAACACAGTAGGATTTTCTTACAGGTTGTCAGAGGAGGGATAGGGGAAGAGCTGCTCCCTGTGGTATACATTCATTTATTGACTACAGTCACAGTTATTTGCTTCAGCCAGCATGATCTGAAATGCATGTATAAAAGCATATAGGTATTGGAATTTTCAACCCAAATCAGAATCCTAATTAACTGTAAATCGTAAAGCCAGTAGCCTGAGGTATATTAAAATGAGAACTTTGTACATGAAAGGCTGCACATGCCCCCAAATCTAAGCATTTCCTACTTATAAACGACCAAATTCACTGCATCAGCTTCCATGACTGTAATTCTTCTCCTGAGGGATATACAAGTAGAGTTAACTGAAAACAAATATGAGTTTGCAACTCATAGAACAAGTCATTTTACGGACACATTAAAAATCACTGACATAAGGAAAGACAACATAAAATATTTGTACTTAAGGTAAGAATATGACATTAAAGCCAGAAGTGAACTTAGTCCATTGTACTTCATCAAATGCCTCTTTAATCTATAAATGTGTGTGATTATAAAGACATTAATTTCAAGGGGAAGACCACATCAGTAAAGCACCACTGAAACACCTGCCACAATTGAATTTCATGCAACACCAAACGTGAAGGCAAAGAGACGAAGTTACAAAACACACCGGAGTTGAATAGAATTGACACAGAGGACACTGTTCTCTCAGATACATAAACGTTATTGGTTATAAAGATCCAGTCAGGGATCTTTAAAACCCAGGGTAACAGGGGGTTTGTTGCCTTTAACAGGAGCAGGATGAAGCTGCAAAGGGATGTTTGGTCCTTTGGTGTTCAGACAGCAAACAACAAAACAGATGCTGCAGAACCCTTGAATCTAAGGAACCTCTGCTCCCTATCACCATTATCCATAGCGACAAGTGATCTTGATTTAAATAACAGCTATACCCCATCCCCTTATGTGCTGAGTAACTCTATGTCTTCTCGGGCCAGGGTTTAAATAGGAGCTATGGTGTTTCTTCAGCTACACTGTCAGTGTGCTCTGCAAACTGAAACCCATCTGTATAACGTGCATGTTTTCATGTGTTTCTTTCCTAAGGGTATAACTTTTTCAGTTAACTGCTCAGGCTCAGCAAGCTCTATCTCTAAACTGTAAATTATATTGAAAGCAGAGTATCCCCTAAAATATTTTTGACTATAAGCTAATGCACCTGAGATGACAAACCTCTATTTTTGCTTGGTATAATGTGAAGGGATCTGCTACTTCCTCTGTTTTCCTGATAGAAGAGAGTTTAACAGCAAAGAAAGTTTATTATGGAGATGGCAATACATGTACAGTCAGAACAAAACAAACTCCTCCACTAGGAATTAGAGGTGACAGGAAGAATCTCAGCAATAGTTTAAACCTATAGCATCAGTCTTCATTAATTTCTCCCACCCAATAATGTTTGTGCAAGAAATAATGGTTGAAAGAAGGTCAGTGAAAAAAAAAACCTAATCCATCTTAAGGGAGATATAGATGTTTGGGAGTGTCTTGGGAGTACTCCGAGGTCAGAAACAGCAAAGATATTGCCAAAGGCAATACTAATTCTAATCACAGACTATCTCAAGTTGGAAGGGATCCATAAGGACCACTGAGTCCAACTCCTAATGTACTGCCATAGTGGATGTTCAAATTGCAGGCTGTTGTGGGCCTGTGGGTGAAATGGCAAAACTTCACCCAATTTACAGGGACTTCTCGGCTGCTGTTGCAATTTAAATCTTTTTCTCAGTTCCAGGAAAACTTGACACCACTGGTGGAAGGAGAAACAAATGCCACCTATGTATTTGTTAACTGAAAGTGTTTATCTGAATCTGTCAAGTACTTCAGAAATCAAGTTCCTAAATGCTGCATTCAGGAATTTAGTGTGGATTTGTGACATTCCTTGGAAGGCTCTAGATCCATAAAGCAATGAATAAATTGTAGGAAGACATAATTATAGTATTTTCTTCTCTGACAGATATCATTTTATTCTATAAGCACAGAAAAGAAAGATGTCATTTTTCTAAAACCAACATTCCAAGATTAAAAAAAAAAACAAAACCAGTAAGTAAAGAAAAAAAATAAAATAAAATAAAAATAAAATAAATATTTTGCTGAAAAATGACATGTTTAGTAAATATTGTCCAGGGTAATTGTTCATGTGGGACCCCAACAGCAACATGTTTCAGATACTGCAACTACTTCATCTTTAGAGTGCATGCTCACTGTATATTCAGAGTAGATGACAATCTCTGTGATGTTTGTTACAAAGCTCCTTGTGGACACTAAAATGTAATTTTAATTGCATACTGAAGGAAAAAAAAAAAAGAAGGTATAGCACTCGAATTGGATTCCAGAGATAAGGTTAGTTACTGTGGGTACAATTTCTGTCAACTGAATTTAACTGTCTAACATGCCTGTGTCTAATTTAGGCTTTCTTTGCAGTCCATCAAGGGATGTAGGTACCTCCAGAGGGAGATCAATTCCACTCACTTTGACAACTGTTTTAGGACAGGATGAAACCCCAATGACTAGAGAGGAAAACCAAATGATTAGATTAGCAATCTAACTTCAAGACAGCAAAGACAGGACGGTGTATTGGATCTGGAATGATACCGCCTGTTTGCACATGAAATCAGAACCTTGGGTCCCATCTAGCACATAGAGCACAGCCTGCAGAACTCAGCCTGGAGAATGGAGCCAGCATCCTCCTGACAGCTGCTCTGGATCCAGATCCACAGTCCAGCCACAATAGCCACCATCTCCTGCTCTCCAGGACACACAGTTAGGCTTCTTTCCAGTGGGCTAGGCAGTTTCGTGTTTCTCAACCCGCAGCCACAGTGATCATTTACTCACAGAGAAATCAAACGCAAAGTTCCAAACAATTCTAAAGACTCAGATTGCCCTACATCTGCTGGAAATCGCTAAGAGATGGGTCCACGTTGAATGTTTCAGTCTGAGACCTTAAGTCATCATTGTATCTTTATTCAGCAAATCGCTGTAGTATATATGTAAATCTTCAAGCTTAAATCCCATTAACATCAAAGGGATGTAAGCACGCACTTAAATGTTTTGCTGAACTGGTACCCTTGGCCCTACTCCAGCAAAACATGTAAGCATATGCTTAACTTTAAGAATGTTTAACCCTGTTAGCTTCTATAGAGTTGATTTTCTACAGTTTCTGAAGTAAAACACAGATTTCAATGCTTTACCAAGTCACTCTATTAATGAAAATGCAATGCCGCTATCTCATCAGCATTACAAGTCTCAGTTAAATTGGTCATACCAAGGCACAAAGACTAGTGCTACATATACTGCAAGGAGAAAAAATCCATTAGAAATGCCTAGCCAAATGGTAAATACTGAAAACTAAGTACTTAAAAAAACAGATTCCAAAATAATGTAAACCAAATTAAAGCCTCAGTTCATCCAGGACTCAAGCACTTGATGAGCTTTAAACATGTTGCTGTTTATGCTTACAATTAGGTATGTGCTTAAGTATCATGATGAACTGGTCCATCTGTGTACACCTTTCCTTTTATATGCTAGATAAGGTAAAATCCTTTGACTTTTGTATATAGCATCGCTTTGCCTAAAATACAAAATAAGCTGCTATACTGTGATGCTTATATGGGCACAATAAATCCAGACATAAAAATCAATAGAAACATTTAAACCTGTGAGGTTCTAGAAGTGCCCCTTGGAAAAAGTCAAATGTTAAAGAAATGAATCTCATATAACTATGAGATTGCTAAAACAGGCAAAGAATTGTTCATGTGAATTCAGATCCTTTTCACAAAAAAAAAAGCTTTGGTAAAGTAAGTTGAACACTGTCATTTTAATGATGTATATTTCTAGATTTTTCTAATGTATACATTGTTATGCAAATGAACTTTAATAGAATTATCTGCAGTATGCCAAACAAGCAATGCACCATTTGGTCATAGATTTTAAATATTATGGAAGTAGTGTGTTTCACTTAAAAATTAGGTAAATATAGCACATTCAGTACAAAGATTAATGATGTATATCTTTACAAAACATTCTATGCATAACACAGCTATGTTTTGTTTATGCAGGATGGCATCCTATATGCTAAATATATCATAGGTTTATGTTACCATAATGATGCATCATTCTTCAGCTATTAATCTAAACTGCAGAGTACATGTATATTTAATAAACCTCAGAAAGTCTGTAGGACCTATTTACATTTTCTATACATACTGCAGATTTAAAGACCTTTAACATTAGCCTCTAATTCTATAGCACCACAGTGATTTAAGATAGGTAAAAAAGATTAAACAATGGTATAAGCCAAATCAGTACTCAAAATGCCAATAAAATAAAATATACTTATAATTTATTTTGCCCTTCCTTAAACTGAATTTCTAAACTAATGTAATTTTTCACTTTAAGAATGAAGTGCACTGAAAACATCATACTTAAAATATTTGAAGTACTGACTATCATACACATTACATACATGATATGTCATGGCATTTCTTCCAGTAATCTGAACAGCAAACCATAAGAATAAAGAAAAGAAACAGCAAAATGAGGAAATTGGTCATAATAGCAGTCCCTTGTAAATACATTTGACATTTATCTGAAAAATTAGTTAATAGAAACTTACAGTATGTAGTGTTAAGTTATTGTTTTCACTTGTAACATATGCTTAGAAACTGATAAATATATATCTTTCATTACAATAATTCATAACTCAGAAGAAAAACTACAATTGCTTTGATTATATGTTCTTTTTTCCATCCTTATGGCATCCCATAAGAAACATTTGTAAAAAATTAATTTTGTTTATTAACAGGAAACTGTTTGCAAAAACTAGAGAAAATATTAAAATGAATTTATAAAAAAGTCTAAGAGAACAAAGCACAGGCATTATAATATCATCATTTAGAA
This sequence comes from Chloroceryle amazona, assembly GCA_027560015.1. NCBI lineage: Eukaryota > Metazoa > Chordata > Aves > Coraciiformes > Cerylidae > Chloroceryle > Chloroceryle amazona. Next base: position 25,712 of record JANHFX010014838.1, on the reverse strand, counting down.
TCTATGAACTGAAATGTATTTTTAAAGACAAAGTTAATGCCTCCCTTTGAAATCCTCATGTTAAAATCAAAAACACAACTTTAATAGAAGACAGACATAGGTACTGTATGAAGAATTACAGCTTAGAAAATTAATAAAAATAGTATCTAAAACAGTATTAGTAAGATATGAAGCTCATTCATTAATGGTCTCTGTGATAATATATCACTGAAAATGTTGCATGAAGGACAGTCTTTGATAGGATTATGTACAGTATAATAGCAAGATATTGAAATTAAAATTCACTGAGAAGATACATCTTGTGAACTGAAGGGTAAGAAGATAATAATGGTAACATTAATAATAATAAATAACAAGTATAAAATGATTCACATAAATAGAATTTCCATCAGCAACCATTATTGTAATTATGGGAATGATAAAGTAATAATCTACAGTAAATAGCTAATCTTTATTGATTCACTATTTAATTTCTTTTTTTTTAAAGGGCTTTAGAATTGCTGTCAATAACAATGATGTGTACATGGGGAAAAGCTATGTTGAGAATAAATGATAAAAACAGTATTGTGTAATCTATTTCTAAAGAATCTTTTGAAGATATTTATGTTTTTCGGTGCAGGAAAAGAAAATTCTTAAAAGAATTTCCCCACCTATTTAATGAATGTTGTGGGATTTCTTCAACACATGGTTATGGGGGTTCCAGAGGCATACTGGGAAAATTTAGAAAGTTCAGTACCTGGCTTTTTTAATCAAACCTCTCTCTAAGGTAGGAACAGACTTCCATCAATGGCAGCTGTGAAGAAAAAACAGACCATAAACTGTCTGACCCTACAGCAGCCCTAGAGGCAATTTCACAGCCAACAGCAAAGTTAGCACCAGAGTCAACCAAAAGGCCAAAGAAGAGGCTGAAGAAGAGAAATTCTAAGGAACTATGATGCTGAGCAAATATATTCTAGAATTTAACATACAGGCACCAAACAAACCTTTTTAATGGCAGCAAGCAGTAGATCAAATGTGAGGACAGACAGAAGAAAGGCAGGACCTTATATGAGCAACTGAATTGGCACACATATATTGCCACTGAAACTAGGGTCCAATTTCAATTGCTTTTGAAGTCATAGAAGAATATGGAATAGCTTATGATATGCCTAAAATAAAGCTCAACAATGTAGTCCCAAGAGAAAGACTAGATTTTAATTCATAACATTTTTCCTTTTAGTTTTTTTAATATAGTCATCATCCTAGCAGTATCTTTTGATAATTAATAATGGACATGGCCTTTGATCAACCACATATATGAGTATTTTTATAGTCTGTTTTGCTTCCAAATTAAGAAGGATAACAGGTGATATTAACCTCCATTGTACACTATGATTGTACTTTTGCCATGCATGTTGCTGTCTAATGGAGTTTTGTAGGCCACTGGTCAAAAACCCGGTTTCATATAGGTGAGTCACCCCTTTGTGTAAGAGGGCCTTTCTCATCTAAGCAAAATCACAGTCTGCCTTGAACTACCTATATTGTAGGACTGGACAAGATTATTTCCACTGTTTATGCAAAATGTATTTCTGATTTTGCAAACACTCCTCATGAGCTCTTAGGAAGGAAGTAGTCACTGGGGAAAAAGAAAGGGAAAAAAAAAAAAAAGCCGGGTTCACTATGGGAAAATAACACAAACCCAGCATGGGTCTATCTCTTTCTGACAGTTTAAATTCATGTCCTTCTCATAATGGCACATGGCCATACTGGCATAAAGAACAGAGCAAATGATGACTGCTGCACTCCAGATGTTTCATGTCCAAATGAGCTATGTCGTGCCTCCAAGGTGGTGGACTCAAAAATGGGAGGCCTGGCTAAAAATCTGGCCCTCATAAGTTTGCATTATTGTCAGTTAGATAGGAAACATATAAAGGAAGGTTCCTGCTTAAGTGAGAGAAACTGGCAAAAATTTGAAATGTTAGATGCACTCAGAAGTGCAGCAAAAGGACACCTCACCTTGAGGGCAGATGTCAGTGTTATGATATACATGTGGTAAAAAGCAAAATGTTTTTATTGGCATGAAGAAACAACCAGAAACATGTAGTAATTTTTTTTTTCCTCTTTTGGAAAGAGTTGATATTTTCCACTATACCCATTCCCAGGAGGGGCCAGCAGACACATGATTCAGTCCTGAGAGAAGACAGAGTGGATTCTGCGTGCAGAGAAAGTGAAAATACCCACTTTACACAACTAAGGAGGAAGACTGGTGCATGGGAGAAATTTTGTACTTACTTGTATGTATATATGAAAGGAAAAATCAGCATTTTTCTATAATATATGTGTTAGAAAGTGGGGAAGCCAGTGAAAATAACAAGCCATGCATTTTAAAGCAATAAATAAAATGCCTATTTTCCAAAAATAACACATGGGACTTAGTCTCATGATGTATATTTAGAGATGTGCAGGTTTCAGATCATTTAGGTGAACAACACCCCACAGTTGCATTACAATGGATGAAACATTGCAAAGAATAAAAAACTCTGTGTATGACTGTAAGTGGAAAACCCAACTGCTGTTGAGACTGAAATTTCCCTTTGGGGACTTGTGTCATAATTGTCTGTTAGGAGATTCTTGAACCTCCCTCTGAAGCATGCAATACTAGCTCCTACTGAAAAGAGGATAGTAAAAACTTTGACTACATTCCTTAGCTAGTAATAGTTGCTTTGATTTCCCCCAGACTTAAAAGAGGATAGAGTAATTCGACTCCAGCTCCTATTAACCAGGTTCCTCTTTAATTTTTATTATAATTTTCATATCTACTTCAGTAGACATTTTCCTGAAGTAAGGATTGTGGGACTATGACTTCTGTAAATAGTCTGCCATGTGACAGTGATTGTTCTGATAATTATTCATTATTCAAGACCATAATAATAATTACTGCTTTCAAATACCCTGCAAATCATAAATGCCTATATCAGGTCTATCCTTAGGCAGGTTTCTGGAATGCTATTTCCAAATGGGGAATTTTGACAAATTTGTTTCCTCCTGTCCTGAATTCATTTGTTTTGAAAAGCACAAGGGTGGTCATTCTCTACTTGAGTGGATCTTACCTTCTTTTCAGGTGGGACACTTATCTGTGAAGTGGGTGTGACTCCAAGGACTACTGCGAGTCAGTTGCATCCAAGAGCTAATGGATGGAAAAAAAAATAAGTATGAATAAGTATGCAAGATTATGCACACTGTAAATGGGGCATGGAATTTTAAAATAAAGCCCTAAAATTCTGCTGCTCAGATTATTGTTAATTAGATCATTTAAATCTATTAAAAATAACTACTAAATTCTATCTGTTCCCTTCTCTATGCTTTATTTCTGTCGAAGATTTCTTGTAAAATGATCTCACAGTTATATGATTGCTCTACCCTTTAGTCTAGATGCATTGTATAAAATATAATGCAGTACAGATGTCAACCTAAGAACTAAATAGCTCATATTTCTAAAGAACCATGAAAAAATATTAACACTATAGAAACAATGGTTCAGTAATTATTTTTTGCTGTGGAGTGAGGTTAGGCATTTATCCTTATAGATCCCTAATACACTTAAAGTCAGTGCTGCCCCTGTGGTCCTTTTACCTTTGTTGATAAATGTATTGTACAGGATACCTTGTATGACCACTACAGTATTTGAGGTCATGCTAGACTGTTAGCACAAATGGTGTGAACAATAGTTTATATGCCACTTAACTCCTTGGGAGAAACAGTTAACCTTGCCAGAGAGGACAGATCAGTCATGTATAGTTATTAAAGTCTAGGAGGTATTGTTATGCTCTGAAATACTTTTATAGAGCTACAATACTCTGGTATAAGCTTTATTTTTATCAAGCAGGGAAGCAACAAAGTCAACAATTACCTTTCCCATCTTTGCAAGGCATATTCAAAGTTTTCAAAGAAAGGTTTTCATAGACTTACTTTGTGAGGCATACACAAAGAAACTTTAATATATTTAATCACTAGACTTCCTGAACAATGCCAACCAGATAAAAATATATTAAGTCACTGCTTAAAAACAAGCCAAGATTGCCAAAAGTAGTAGTGATTTTGATGCTCTTGAAATAGGCAATCAACAATAAAAAATCCAGATCTTCTCGATTACAGTTTTCAAAATCATGCTGAGATTTCAAAAGTGACACAGACAGGCATCATAATTGAATTATATTTAATTAGCAATTAATTATAAAAACACCTTCCATGCAAATATCCTTTTCCAGAATTTCTCATGAACACATGACAGAGTGAACAGTGAACAATAAAAGCCAGTAGGGACATTACTATGGACTTATCAGGTACTCTACATACAGATGGCAATGACACTGCTGTTAACACAGATGACCCAGTTTCATGACCTAATATGCTGCTCCTACATTGTTATTTATTCCAATGAACTGATTGTCACATCCAACCAATTTTTGGCACTTTTAGAAAACAGAAAACTCAAGGCATCTCAGGTACAGATAACATCATTCATTTGCAGTTCAAGTATATAAGCCTATCATCCCCTATACCTGCATGTGCTATTGTACTCATCCAAACATCATTAACCAGCACTGAATCTTTACATTTTTAGGGCTAACTCACAATACCAGTGCAGCTGTCTTAGTCTGGTATGCATTTTCAATTCAGAGCACTCAATCACTTACTCTCCTGAAGTTGTGGTTTAGCATCCCTATATGCAAATGAACAGGTGCTACTTGGGTAAAGGGGACCCCAGGTAGGGTTTGAGGTTATGGAGGATAGGGCACTTCCTTTTGACAATCAGTCTGCCACATAACACATCCATGCTACACTGTTTCTACCCCTTCTTCCCACACGTACCCTCAAGTGGACCTCCCTCTAACTTTGCCTGAAGGCTTGATATCTAACACTACATTTGATATGGCAAAGTCTCACTCATCCTCTGGAAGGCTCCTTCCACCGGCACATTGATAATTCTGTGTAAACACCGTAATCCTCAGCACCACAGCAGCCTTCATGTCTCATCAGGAAACTTTACTGTAGGGATGTCTCCATCCCTGGAGACATTCAAGGTGGGGCTTGACAAGGCTCTGAGCAATCTGCTCTAGTTGAAGCTGTCCCTGCTCTCAGCAGGGGGGTTGGACTCGATGACCTCTAGATGCCTTCCAACCCAGACATTTCTATTATTCTATGATTCTACTGTGTTCCAGGGTAGATCAGAACAAACACGTTCCAGAATGAGCATTTGGAGGGGAAAACACTTCTTGGTGTGAACTGAAATACACACCTTCATTGATAGATTTAGTTGTCAATGTGCATACTTTCCAACCTCATTAAGTAAGAATGCTTACTATGTCTTCAAGAGAAGGACTAGGAGAACAGAAGGAAATCAGTTTGCTACCACAGCCTTTTAAAATCTCCTAACTAGCAAAATTAAACCATGTCTCTTTATTTATTTATTGCACTTGTAAAAAGATTAATGGGGATGTGATTCCTCCAGGCTTTTACATATAACCCCATCACACAAAGAACAAAATTATACAGTGCAGCAAACGAACTAAATTAGCTACATTTATTTAAATAACTGCTATGGAGGAAACAATAAATCAACAAGAATCCTCACAAAAATGTGTTTACAAAGTGTCTTGTAATTTGTTTTAGCAAGGACACAGACTTCTAGCTCTTAGCTAAGCTTGCTTCTAACAGTCTATTATCATATCAGCTCTTAATGAGTGTTTGCTATGGAACAGCATTTCTAGCAAAAAAAGACTGTGTGCAACTTCTGCTTTACTGTCCTTCAAGCCATGGCTGGCAACCCTACATGAACTAGATTTTCCTAACAAACATTTTGTCAAAGGCTTCTAATAACTTGGGAGACAATAAAAATTAACTGACAGTGCTTTGTTAAATCAGAAAAAGAGGTTATTTGAATGGTCATAATCATGCAATTATCTCATCTTCACTATATTTCAAAAGGCTGTATCTATAGCTAGTCCTATATCAGGAGTGAGTAGGGGGAGCTCTAATGCTGAAACTGTGATATATTCATAAATCAGTACTTTCGGAGCCTGTCATGGGCTCCATAATGAGGGTCATTATTCAGGCAGAGTGTCAAAACTACTATCAAAGGACCTTCTCAGAATCACAATCATTCTGTTTCTTGTTAAATAAGCAATGTAGTACACAAAAATGGCAAACAAGAAGCAGGTCAATTTGATACAGTATGAGGGCACAGAGACCTCTAGAGTAATTTACCCTCTGGGAATTCTGATGGCTTGTGAGATAAATTATATACACCCTCAGAAAAGATTAATGGTAATAAAATCCCAGGAATATTTTCAGAAAAAATTGTCCATATGTACATATGGCAACTTCACTAACAAAGAAGACATTTTCTAAAGCGGAACACTTAAAGAAAATTATTATTAGAACTGCAAGTAGCTGTCTAGAAAGCTACTAAATCTTATTACAAAGTTGGCAGCATTCAGTGGCAATACCTTCTTTTGATTTGCTGAAAGAGTTTATTTTAAAAACAGCAAAACTATGGCTTTTCTGAATTAAAAAATATTGGGATAAAGGAAAAAAAAAAAGGAAAGACAGACATCAAAAGTGGATTTACTGAGACAGGCTATTATTGACTTCATTTTATTATAAGCATTAGGAGATACAAGAAGTATTATTAACAGAACATCACCTGGACATTTGACCACATTGGCAATAAATGCAAATTATTTAAAGTGCTTGAAGTCTGTATTCAAATCACATAGCACAGGTGCCTAAATTAGGCACTGGCATTATTTCCCTCTCATTTTAGGGAACAGGAATGCAATAACCCTACATGCGAAGTAGTCCGAATTGCTCAGTCTCCCTTGAACTAAAATGTTACATTAGTAATGGGTAAATTAGGCACCAGTGAAGGCAGCCTAAATTCTGGCTCAAGATGACTTCTAGGTACTACAGTGGCCAATCATTTTAGGATTAATAGTCAACCTCTTCTGACACCAGTGAAGTTCAGTGTCTCAGCAGATTAGACTTAAGCAAAAGCTCTTTATTTTTCTTTGTTGACTAGGTATCACTGAGTGTATGTATGATATCAATTTATAGTATATATATATTATACATATACTGTATGTATGTATGTATGTAATTCCATGGGAATGTTCATACAGAGAATAACTCTGAAACAGCAAAATACCATAGGGCAAAAATTTCGCTTCATTATCTTTATGCAGTGCTTCTTATTTCACTGGTCTGAGGCTTCTTCCAAGGCTTTGCCTAAGAAACAGTAAAATAGACTTAAACAGAATTCAGCATTGTCCATGAAGTTATGTGGTTACAGTCTTCAGAGATAGATGTCCAGAGGTCCATTGGTAAGCACAGATTCAGTTACCATTTGAACACTACTTGTGGCGCAGACTTTCTCCTGTGCTCACATAGAGCACTGCTGACTTCCACAGGGTTTTTTACACAAGGGGAAAGTTTCTGGAGTAATGCATCTAATACCAGTTACAGAGTCTGAGACTCTCAAGTGAGTTTCTAGGTACCCTGAGCTTTTGAAACTCAGTTGTCTTGTATAGTTGCCCTATCACTGTTTTAGTCTCTTACCTTTTTTTTTTTTTTAAATTTCTACAATTCAGTCATGGAGGTATTTACATCCACCTGAACACACATATGGCATAACTTTATGTTATAGACTGACAGCAACTTTTGTATCCTCTTAAAAGCAATAACTAAATTGTGAGTCGGAAGATATGTCTACTCCTTCTCCCACATTACCCTTATTAAACAGCAAGGTGAGAAGTAGATTAAAAAACAGTCCTACTAAGTGCCTCATAAATCCCTCAGCTTCACTTTACCAAACTGAATTTTGTCTGACAATAAATCCTACCTTGTCTACACTTATTGTTTAAGTAAATTTGTATCTGTGGAATAATCAAAAGCAAACCAATTATATTCAGGCATCTTTTTTATCCATCTGTTTGGATATAACTCTCTATTAAATGGTGTTTGCATATGGAGCAATGTTCTATTGTATGCATAGGTACTCAATTATTTAGATTATACATTTGAATAAACCGTGCAGTTAAAGGAGTACCCTTGTAATGTAGGACAATTACATTTTTCTAGCACAGTTTACAGGTTATTAAACTAATATCAATTTGGCCAACACAGCTGGATATAGGATTCTAACCTTCACCTATGAAAGTTCTTTTCTTCAGAGGTACATTTTACCCCTACAATTATCAGTCATAGTTAGTCACTTCAAATTATATCAAATTATGTAAAAGGGTTATAGAAAAAGGCTTGTGTGAATAGAGACTACAAAAAAAAATTAATTTCACATTGAAGACTGTGCATTAAAATGTAGGTTAGCTTAATGCAGCTATAAAAGTCCTGTCTATATGCATGATGGGTCAGTCTAAAAGGTGCCCTGTCCGTAAGAAAATCACTGTCTGGCCAGCATAAGAAAATAATACTGCATTGTCATAATGTGAAAGAGCGGTTCGCTGAATATCTCATCTTCCTACTAATCAGGGAATGACTATGACTTTTTTTTTTCCAAAGCAGAATACAGTTTCCTTTATGTTGAAGAATAAAAAAAAAAATCAAATAATATTAAACACCCAGAAATGAGTTAAGTGTTTGTCAGTCCTTGAAATAAGTTTTCAGTGACTATGAATATCTATTCTGGGGAAAGAGAGAGAGAAATGTAATAAAATAACCTTACAGCTTCAGCATTCTGGGCATCTTTGTCTGCATTGTACCTCATAGAAGGCATACTTTGCACATGTACAAATGAAATTTAAAGTGGAATCTGTTCTTTTGCATCTGTTACACACCTGTATGTTCAAAGGGGCAGAACGGATATTTACGATGTTCATCTATCAGTGAAACCATGCTGAAATTCTGTAGCTGTGTGGTGTTTGTCCACTTTGCAGTTTTTCCTAATGTTATTCACTGAATAACGTTTCTGTTTCTCCTTTTGACCATTATTCTGAAATAACTATCTGGAAGCAAGAGAATGCACAAAAGCTGAGTTTGTCTTACAAGGATGGATCGCCACAGACTCTTCCATACTCAGTGTTGGTAGATAAGCTCCACTGAGAACAAATCAAAGCATCTAAAATTAGTTTCCTACTCTAGATCACTCTCAGGAGAATCTTCTCTATCTCCATTTATTATTTGGGGACTCAGTGGGGAGTGATGGCCAATACAGTTTGGATTTTTCACCATCTTGAGATGATGATTTCATGATTCAGTTAAAGGGAATTAAGGAACAAAATATCCATGTAGTCAGAAAGAATAGTTCTGTACAGGGTGAACAGCCTTCTTAACCTCAGAATGCTATAGATCTGTGTGTCATTTTCCCCCATGGTTGTGTGTCATTTTCCTAAGGTGCTACAGAATGTATCACATTTTCCATGAAACTAGTTTCTTTGAATGTATCTGATGGCTGTTTTACTTTGCCTGACAGCAGTTGAACTCCTTAACAGTTTTCCCTTGAAAGGATGGCTTGGTCATCATCAGCTGGATGTCACAGAGAAAGATGGAAAATCTAGCAAGCTGTTTGCACTTACATTCATATGGATACCTGAAATCTAGACTAAAAAGACTAGTAAGCTGCTTTGGAAATTGCACAGCATCTCCAGGCCAAGATGGATTTTTTTTCGATTAGTAATATCTGTGAAGTTGCCTGCATGGAGCTGACAAACATTGTGAGAAAACAGATCCACAGCTACCTAGGGAAAACCTGCTAAATGGTTTCTCTAGGAAGTCACAAAGTATTACCTGGCCATTCCCTGTTTCCTCCAACTAAAAGTTGTTCAGGTCCCTCTGGGCTTGGGTATGGATCTACATGACACTGGCTTCTTTTCTTCCCTGCTGTTTCTACAGAGGACTGGACATGCGGTTGCCTCATGTTCTATTCAGAGATGACTGGCTGCCACTAGAGCACAGCTCAGGGAAATGCAAGGTGTTGCTTGACCTGTGTTGGGAATACTGCAGGGGGAAAAGACACATTACATATTCCAGACTGAGGTTTGGCTAAATCCACAGCAAAATCCAGAGGTAGAGTTTTGCTAGCTCACTTTGGCTTTCTACCATCCATCATGAAAGAGTGATACTTCTGATTCAGACTCTGAACTTGAACCCCATTTATTCATTTATCCATACCAGTCATGACAGGGGACAAGGACTTCCGGTAGTATCTTCACAACTGCAAAGAGGAATTCAGTAGAACCAACAGGATCCTCAGGAATGAGGGGAAAATTGTCTTTTATGATGCTAACAGACATTCAACAAGACCTTCAAAGTTATTATGGTTACCTTGGAGTTAACAAGCTCAGACCCCATGCTCTGAGGTATCTGACACGAAGCTGAAAGTGCTGAGCAAAGGGACCACAAATAGCTTCTGCAATACCTCCCACTTGTGGCTTGTAGGAAAGCAGCCAGTGAGAAAACCTGGGACCAAATGCTGTCACGCAGAGTCACTGCTGTTGTGGCTGGCCCCCCTCAAATTGTTTTGAAAATGTAGGAGAGTCATGTGAGGAAGTTATGTCACAGTTATTATAGTTCACTGTAATTTTGTTAATGATCAAGTAACCTGCCAGCTTTCAAATGCTGAATAGCATTTTGATTACTTTTTTTATCAGGAAGAACTACAAAATGGTGTGACAATAGCATGCGATATATGTTTTTGAATAGAACTATGAACACACATACATGAATTGCTGAAAATATTTTCAAAGTTAAAAATTATAATGTTCTAAATGAGACTGAAAATTCAGTAATCACTGGCTGGCCACATTTGGCTTGAATATGCTTCTATTTTCACTAATAATACTTTGAAATGTGCCTAGGTAGATGGTATAATATAGATTTAAAAATTTGTGCTTACAGCTACCATTTTTTTTTTCTTCTTTTTTTCCTTCCAACTTCTAGAATATAGAATGGATATAATGATGTAAAACTTGAAGGTTTTCTTTCACGGGTACATTTCAAGTTGTAGGTCCTATCTGAAAGACTTCTGAACCAGAAGTTCATGCCTGGCAAACCTTCCAATTTCAGCTTCATTTTTTCTGCAATTGGATAATAAGATAAAAATAAATATGTGCACACTCTAATAAGCCAGGTGTGTCTGTTTGGTTAAATTCCACTATGTATAATTTTTCCCTTTGATAGAAGCTTTTTGAGTTTTAGTACAAAATTATACCTCACTCCCGCCAGCCATTCCACCATAACCCTTCAGTTGCACACATACTTTGCTCCCTTCAGGTCACTTGTAATTGGCCTCTTTTCCTTTGTGTTCAGTAACCTTCCAGTTTTCTGTGGGCCTGTTCACAACTGAATTGACACTAAAGAAAGAGTGGATAAAGGCAGACCTGAAGTCTGTGCAGAGGATGGGCAGGGACTTGTGTTTCTGAATACAAGTGGGTCAAAAAATGCATTCTCAGAAGCTGCTGAGAGACCTGGTCCAGGGTATTATACTACTCCCAAGGAGCTGCACTTTTTGAAATATGTCAGAAACTCTACTACTGTAAAGAGAACCTGAAAACATTCTGTAAACCAGCTGTGATAAACCACTGATTAGTAGATACTTCAGACATGTATGGTCAAAAATATACAGGCAGGAGACCCTGTTGTTTCTAAGACCTCTTCTGTGAGAGCTGCTGGCAACACCCCCAGCCATCACAGTATGACATTGGCCTTTCTGCCAAAGGGCCCATGTGACAGCTTGGAAATAGCTTAAAAGCTGCAGATCTTCTGAGATGAATCTCCCCGTCTGTACTCCCCCCACCTCCCAGACACACACCGTGCAATCTTTTTTACATGCAAAGGGGGGATATGGGCCTTAGGGATCTATTCATGAATAACTTATACAATGTTTACATGAGGATTTTTAGGTAGTTTGCTAAGAAATGTTTTGAATTGGCTGCATTAAATTGGTATTCATCATAATGAGCTTTTCTGAGCAAAACAGGACACTGCAACATATAGGGGTCTGCAATCTGAAGGAACATACAAGAAGCAACAATCAGGCATGATTGGGGACACCACCAGGCAGGCAAAAGAAAAACATGAGGAAGGATTTGAAGCAGGATGGGAAGCTTGCACGAAGTGGAATATACTGTTATTTACTGCTTGTTGTCCAAACTCCTTAAGTATTGCTGTCTGTTTCTTCTGTATTCAGCATGAGGTGATTAAAATGTCGATCAGCAAAGATGGAAAAAAGTGCAGACCCATATGCTACAAAAATAATAAAGCAGGAAATGTACCTAATCACGTATGGCTGAACCTCATCTTTCCTTTTTGGCAGTCAATTTTCTGATATATTGATGCTGTCCCTGTAGTTTTTGCTTACCTGCTTTTCTGGTCTTCCCCATGTTCCTCAGGAAACAGCAAATTCAGCCAACTTCTGGTATCCAAAAACTCTCTTCCTTTTCCCTACTTTCTCTGGATTACAGTATTTGTTCTGGATAGATTTTTTTTTTTATTATTCAATTTTACTTTCCACAGTTTTCATTCCATCCACCACAAGAAGTGGGATGAGAAGAGAGAGGATGGTTGTGGGTGAGATTTTGGTAGCCAGAATGCATAGTGTGACAACTGTTGTTCCAGCACTTTTGCCATATGAGGTAGTAAGGTACTTCATGAATATGAGCTCCACCTGGAATCAGTTGGAGCAAAGACCACTTCAGAGGTCAAAAAGAAGGTGATGTGCAAGAGACTGGTGTTCACAGAACCCTTTTGCAAATAGAAATCAGAACTGTAAATAGAATCAGAAAGCAGCCTTTTCTTGTCTTCTTTTAGGCACCTACCCTATGGTATAATGAAATGGACCTAAACAAATCTTCCTCCCCCTTCCAAAAGTAGCCATAATGAGAAAAAACACTCCAGAAATCTTGGGTAATCATGTAAATTTTGGTGGACACACTCTCCACACACTTGGTTCAAAAATGGTTGCTTGTAACCTGTATTCTATATATTACAACATTGATAAAAACCAAAACAACAAAAAAACCCCCACGACAACAACAACAACAAAAAAGGAATAAAAGAGCAGTGGAAAACCAGCATGAATATTCTAAATATACTGTTTATCCATATACTTCTGGGGAGCAGAGAAGATAAACCCTGTTGAAATAGCTCAGAAAATTCCAGGAGTTGAACTGTGACTGTTAGTAAATTTTTTTTTGTAAAAAAGTTTTTATTGAAAATAAGATGCTTTGCTGATTCCATGTTCAGTTGGCTTTGAATGCTGAGCCAATTCGAGGTCCAAACAGAAAGGCTATAAATTCATACAAGAATTAAAACCAGCTCTTTGGAGTCTGCAGAGAATTGAAACAAGACCAAGACATGTGTCTGCTATGAATACCTGGGCTCTATTGGAAGCAATCTTAACATTTACTATTTGGCCAGAAGCTGAAAAGCCTAGTCAACTATTTACTTGGAAGCTGGAATGATACTAACTATAAATATCTCCAGAGTTGTGTTTTTTTGGTTGTTGTTTTTTTGGGTTTTTTTTTTGCCAACAAGCCTCTGAAATGGTGCCATTTGCTGCAGCTCTTAAAACTCTAGTGTCACACACATGTATATATTGCAGTGCTGTTAGAGAACTGGAGAAGCTGTCTGAAAGAAAATCACAGGAGGAGCTACTCCTATCTGTGTTTTAAAATACAAAAAATATTAACATTTTTCGTTTATTTACTTAAATGATGAATAGCCACAAAAGTAGGAAAGTCTGTATAAAGAACATTTATAGGCTTGCTTCCTAGTTTTGCTTTGGTTTGGTTCTGGTTTGTTTGTTTACCTTTTTTTTTTTTTCAAAAGTATTTACAACATTAGGAAAAGTGCACAGGCTTCTGTACATGAAAATATATTTGTTAACAAATGGCATGGTATTCTACTTTGACACTGCTGCAAATGAATTACCAAAATTGATCCCTAAAACAGAAGCTCTGGGATTTAGTTTGTATAATGTTCTGGGAAATGTCATGAAGACATACCACTTAGTCTCATTTTTCAAAGAAGTTTTGTGATAAAGATGAAGCCTATTAGTGACTAAACATAATATTCCTCAACATCCCCTACTATTACAACAACAGAAAGGTTGAGAAAAAAATTCTGAAGTGAATTGCAGTGTTCCAGAAATGAGAACAAACCTCTGTTACCACAGTGAAACTTCTGTTGAGTTAGGGGTTTAGTAGCACACATAAGCACAATTATACGATACTATACTTTCTTTTCCCTTTTCCTTGCTTTAGGGGAAGGGGGAGAAGGGGAAGGGGGAGAA
>JANHFX010014838.1:0-11328 GCA_027560015.1 Chloroceryle amazona | reverse complement strand
GGGAGAAGGGGAAGGGGGAGAAGGGGAAGGGGGAGAAGGGGAAGGGTTTTCTTGAAATACACTTCTTTATCTGAATGCTGCCAATTTTGAATTAACACTGAAGCAATCTGTAATCTGAGGAGTGACTGAAACAAAGTGATGACAACAACAACAGTGAGAACCCAGATCACACACAGTACCCAATATCCAATTAAAAATTAATATCTTGCTTATTTGTCTTTACTAAAGGTGCATATAATTAAGGGATTCTTGCTTATTTTCTGACAAAGTTCCATCACAAACAAAATAAAGGTCCTCACTCCTGTGGAAGTTGCAAAGACTAAGACAGAAGTGAAATTCAGGGTTTCCTATTTGTATTGTAATATTGCAGTTCAGGAGGGAAGAGAAGTGTCAAATCTCATGTTAGCAGCCACCCATATGGCAAAGGAGAAATAGAATCCCCCAAATCCCTTTAAATAACTTACCAAGGTCTATTTTTAACATAAAGGTGAAAGGTGCACTCTGAGAGAAGCATTCCCTTCATCAGACACGAGGCTGCTAACAAAGCTATCACCTCCAGCCCTCCCACAACCACCAGTGTCACCATTTGCAGCTCCAGTGCTAGCACCTTCAGTGCCTCAATCATCCCTGATACTGCCCCCTCCATCATCAGCACCAATGAATTTTTCACTATTACTACTCCTGATACAAGTCTCACCAGCAGCCCTTTTAAACACCTTTGAGCCTCTCCTTCTCTCTCACTCACACTGAAACATTTCAGCTGACAGCCTATTTTTTAAATACTCAAGTGCTGCCTTTTAAAGCATTTGATGTTTCTAGCATTTCAGCCCCTTCCTTCACACCTTCTGCTCACAGGGCCAAGTGATATGCAAGGAATGTCTTCTCGTTTCCAAAAAAAGGCTTTGTTTTCTTTTCACAAGAATTCACCTCATGTCCATGTTTAGCTGAAGCACGGTGAAAGAAAAATAAACTTTGTACAGTATTATCAGAAAATATCAACACAGCACATGCAATGAATTGTTTAAAGACAAAGATTTATCAGTATTAAAACTGTCTTTAATTTGTAGAAAATGGAAAATTTGCCAGAACGGCTTGCTTGTTAATTTAACCATTGAACACAGACCTTAAATTGCAGTTTGTGAGACTTCTATAAACATCAGAGGTGTTTTTTCTCTTAATTATCTTCATGTATTGTTAAGTCAGAGAGCCATTGGAAAAAATAATTACCGTTTTTCAGCACAAAAATCTGTACATTGCCCTTCTTGCTGAATATTAAGTCTGTTGTATAGCTTTCCCACAGGATCTGTGAAACTGTAGAATAACAGAGTGAATCAACAAGGCTAAAATTACAGAGGAAGAACTAAATATACATTCTGCTTTAGCAGCTGTTTACATAAAGTGGACATTTCTTTCCTGTTTGTAAAGGCTGACCACAAACATGAGTACCTCAATCCATGCACATCTCTAGAATGAATTATGCATTTCCCTAATGGGATAAGAACTAGGAAAACAAGGTGCCATAATTAATTTGGAATGTAAGAAGTTCAGGGAAACTCATCTGTCCTAGTAAACCCTGTATTAAATGTCAAAATCTACAAGACAGCTCACCTTTGACTACAGGATAAAGTGGATATGAGTCTTGACTTTGTTCTCTGTGCTCAGCAGATTTCACTTGGGTGTAAATAACACTCTTTTTTTTTTAGCAATTGAAATATTTTTTTTTTGTTCAGCACTTTGTTGGAGTCCATGCCACCTTGCAAGAAGATAAGCTGTCTTTTAGAACTTCTCCCTAGAGCTTAATGCTGCTACCTAGACCCCATGTAATTACTGGGAACAGAGATCCTGATTCAGGCTCTCTCTAGATTCAGGAATCTACATTTATAATCTTTACTCAGACCACACTTAGAAGAATTTGGAGATGTGTTTTTAGTCTGTGGAGAAGATATTAGATTAGTCTTCAAGGAAGAGACTAACAAAAATCCTCATAAGACTTGGCGGTGTAAGATACCTTCAGAAAGGCTGATTGTCACGGATGTGACACTTGTCTGTTTTTAGTCAGGCAACTTCAAGGTAGTTCAGTCTGGGCCACCAGAATAATTAATATTTTCCAAATGCCTTTGACATTGAATTGAATAAGTCATTCAGCCTGGTAGTATATGGAATAGGACAAGAATTTGGCCCTACCTATTTGGGTAGAAAGGAACCCCAAAGGAAGGAAAAGGCAAAATATCATGTCTTCCTCAGTCCTCAGGACTCAGCTGTTCCCACCATACAGAAAGCACAAATTCTTATTTCTGCAATAGCAATTCCAGTAATACTATGCATACAATCATATATTCCTGGCGTCTTAGAAATATAGGGGGGATTTCACTATACCTTGAGCTATTTTATTTATTTATTTATTCATTTAATACTGCATGCAGTCATCTGAGTTTGTCCATCTTCACTTTAGGACTTGGTTACACTTACCATTTGGGGTGTTTTGATTAAAAAAGATTACTTTAATGTCATAACAACATATGATGGTAAAAATCTTACAATGAGAAAATACCGAGTATGAAATCTGAGGTCTCATAACTCTGACTAGGAGAAGTATAAAAGAAGAAAGATCAGATGACTGGAGGACCACAAGAAAAACAAACCAAGGAGGAGAGTGGGTGTTGATGAAGTAAAGAAAATGGTAAACTCCTGATACAAATTAGTTTAACAGTTCAATAGAACATTGTAAATACTAGCCTAATCCGATGTACAATTTTTATGAGCCACAGCTAATGCCAGCACTTTATAGAAGCAAATGTGAAACTTGCTTATAACCTGACATTATTCACAGACGTTGCTGATTGTCAGCAAATACAGCTTCAAAACAGCACTCTCACTCACAAAACTACTCACCAGCTGCAGTGTTTCAGGTTGACCTGTTGCTCCTGTAAAGGATAATAAAACAACACTGTGGGATGTAAGACTCTTCTGTCTAGTTGCTATGGTATGACTATCTCACCAGTTATTAAAATGAACTGCCTTTTCAAATTGAATGGGGAGGACCAACCACTTCTGAAACTTTGAATAAATCTGCTCACGGTATACAGGTAGACATAGCGCCATGTTACACACCCTCTACACTAATGTCTCATCAGAATCTGGTCCTCAAATACTGCTTTCCCCCTCTTTGTTTTGGTCTGATGTTCTTTGAACCTTACAGTCAGAAGGAAGTCATATAGGTTTCATATGAAGGTGATCTGCTCATGTGAAGAACCAATATCCCTGTTCTTTATGGGGTAGGAGAATGATAAAGCAGTCTTATCTCTTCAGTTACAATAACCACAGAGCAAATTGAGACCTTTCTCAGTGTATCTTGATATCCAGTTGTGTCAGCTAACCTCACTTCTGACTCAAATAGTTATTTTTACCAAAGTCTCACTTTCCACTCATCCATATTTGACCTGGAACTTGAAATGAGGACAAAGACATACAGCTTACATTTAAGTCACTGTGATAGAACCTCAACAAGGCTGATGCTGCAGTGGAAGAGAAAGACACAATATCCCATAAGCAGGCTATTGATGCCCACATCCCTGTGTCTTTTCTACCATAATCACAGTTGGACCAATCTCTCTGTTTTTGCCTAAGGGTACCTTCATGTTACTGGAGAGTACCTTCTACACTCTTTCTGTGAGAGTGTGACTAATTTCCTTCTTGTTCATTGCCTCTTCGCTACATACAAAGATTTTTGTCAGAGCGTCCTAGGTGGTCTTCTAATTTGTCCCAGTTATGTACTACGTCCTGCTGGCCCATGAACCTCTGATTCACTGTTATTCACATAATACCTCAGTGACCACTTTATGGCTTGTCCCTTGTGTTCACCCAAATCTTTGCATCCTCCAGTGTGTCTAAGAATCCAGATTTACAGAAGACAACACCTATTCCAAATGTGATTCTTGCATATCAGCAACACTCCTTGCAAGCTAAATTCCACCCAAACAAATTACTTTTCAGGATCAGGGCATTAAGTTTTAACTGAATATCTACCAAATATAACTAACACAGTTCATTTCTCTAAGGGAGCAGATTCACCTTCATAACTCTTTCTGCTGTGGGCGTTCATTTACCATTCTGACATAATCTAGTGCCTCACTGCATGATGCTGATGATGTTTTTGTCAATGTGAAGAATGCAGTACAATTGTTGCAGAAATTGTCTAAGAAACTGAGACCTTAATATGTACCATCTGTTTTACAAAAAAAAAAGCTCAATGTGGTAATGCATTTACAATACCAGAAGCAATATCTCTAAGACATGAAATGAACATATGCTGTCTAAGAGCCTTCAGGCTGACATTGAAAAAGAGAAAAGATAGTACTTCAAGGCAAATATTGTCCCAATAGAAAGACTGCCAGAACCAATATGGCTCAGTCTATTGACAAGTCTCTGGTGAACAACATCATATAAAGACATGCACATTGTTATGGGTTGTACAGATCTATGTCCTATTTTTTCAGCTTGGGAAAAAAAGTAGAGAACACCTTCACTGTCACACTGGCTATTCTCCTGATTTAGATCAACAGATGTTGTCAGATGAAGACATCCTCTCCATTATTCTTTGATTAACTGTTTTTTTTTTTTAAAAACAAGTCAGTGAAACTCACACTTCTTGTACTAGCTTAAGTAGCAGCCTGCTTGGAAGAAAATAACTGAAAGAAACCTCAGCTTTCTAGTGTTTTGTGGGTTTTATTTCAGTCCTAAATTAATACATTTTATGCATGAAGATATCTGTGATTCTGAAGTTAAAATGACATTGAAACTGGAATAGCTAGTAATGAATTTTATACATACCAGAAGACACAGTAATTTTATCTTAAAGTCTATTATCCTTAAAGAAAAGGATCTAAGTTATTGTCCTGTCAGCCACAGCTTATATGAACATAATCTAAATCTATATTCCTTTCATAGAAGACATAAACAAAAAAAATGCTATGTTACAGAAATGGCTATATTTGGGTGCTGCTTTATTTGTCTTCCATTCTAAAAAACCCCCATAACTGACAAGTAGCCTTCTTTAATTTTGGCAAATCAGAAACATTCTCTGAGCATCACTTTTTCAAAAAAAAATTTGGTTTGCTAGATCTTTGGAGAGCGGGAATAAATACAGCATTTATTAAATATTTTATAAGCTAAACATTTGATTTTGCAAGCAATTTTTAACTAAAGGGGTTAGAACTGTGGGAACTATTATTCTATATATGTGAATTTGCTACTGTCTATAATAGCATCAATACATTTAACAATGTAAATTAATTTAGTCAGTTCTTTTTGAAGTTAATAGCAAAGTTCTTTCAGCAGTGATTACTGAAAAAAAACGTTGTTTCCGGAATAGTCCTGCTTTTTTCTGCTTAAAATTTTAAGGGGTATTAAAGATATTACTTGGTATGTGTACTTAGCAGACTTGATCAAATTTTGAGGTTTCAGGTATTACTCCTGATGTCATTAAAGCTATACTGTATTAAAAGTGAAGTTATGCACTAATAACATGGGGCCGTGTTTGTAGACCTAGAACATATGTGATGGAACATAGTGGGTTCACACCTAAAGGTGTCTGCTACCTTATTAATTTCTTACAGGCAAACAAGGATTTGGAAAATCCACAGCATTTCTCCTGTGGATTTTATTAGTTCCACAGGAGGGAGTCTTTCTTCTACAGATTATAGATGCTACAAGCATGCTAAAGGAGCTTGTAAACAGTGCTTGAGGAAGCTACCCTTCTTTAGATCTCAGAAACTCTGCAGGAGGCAGCTCTTCCACTACAGATCTTAGAAGCACAGGCTATTTAAGTACAGTATAATTCTAATTAACTACACCATCAATTATGTCAAACAAGGGCACAATCACTGACCTTTTACTAAAGGCAAAGCCATCAAAGCAGGATTTTCTAAACTATGTAAGGGAGGAGGACCAAAGGAAGATCTCACATCACTATCTCTGGAGACTGTGATGGATACAGACATCACAAGAGTGGAGGAACCCGGCTGTTTTCTCTACTGTGTGGTCAAAAGCATGCTCTGTAATGTCAGGCTTCTTCCTCCCAAATCTGCCTGTGTATGGTAAATTCTGTGCATTCAGAAGTTGAAGAATATCAAGAGAAATGTAGTCACTTCTTCCTATAAGGATTTTTCAGTAAATCAGAAAAAATAAGCCAGTTTCAGATACAACCCCTTTTTGAATATTCAAGTTTTAACTAAGAGCTGCTGTGAGAACCAGAAAAACAAGAGAGAACATCATTTGTTTAAGAAAGAAAAATCAGTAAAAGGCTTTGTTACTACACCTAGTCATATCAGGAATTAATAATATATTTATTACTAGCATATTGTATCTATAAAAAAACTGCAGTTAGGCAAATGAAATGTTGAACACTCAAGACTGACAGCTGAATTAAACACTGTTGTGGGATTTTTGCAGACTATTTTGAGACCTATAAATATATTGTGTGCTTTAAAATACTAAAAAAATTATACAAGTTTCAATATTTAGTAAATTCAGCCTTTGCAAATATTTTCAATGTCCTGTTAACATTGCTTAAATGAACAGGCCACTGTTTTGAGACACCATTTTATTTTAAATAAAGAATATTTAAAAATCAATGTAAAATAAGTTTTAAAAACTATCAGCAAAGCACCTGAATGGATTAAGTCAAAAAGCACATAATGAATGAATTTCCAGTAAGTCCTGCCCTACAATATGAAAAACATGGAGAAGATGATATACAGTGTCTCCATCTATCCTCTCCAAGTGCTGCCCAAAATAAATAAATAAAAACCCCAGCTAAGAATATAAAGACTTTTAGAAACAGAAATTGTAGAACAAATACTCCTTCTCTCTATGGTCTTATTTTCTGCCTAAATATGTCTATTTCTCTCCATTAAATGTCAAGGGAGCATAATCATTTAACAAGACTACTGTTAAGGGGATTAGTCCAGGCATCTGTAAACCACAAAGGTTTAATAATTTGTCTGTTAAAAATTAACCTCTTTATGTAAACAAGAAAATGAACCCAGATCTGAAGATTCACTCTGCTACTTCTAAGCAACTCAGACTTGATCTGGAAAACACCTCAACCCTCTCCTACATATCATAATCAGAATAGGGACACTGGATATAAAATTTATTATGTCTCAAGTAAAATACATGGAAATAATTCCAGTGAGAAAGACAGCGTTCAATCTGATGATCTGTTGAACAGAATTGACTGGGGAACTAGTAAAGGCATGGAGTAAAATGGAAGAAATAAATCAAATAATGGACAAGATGAAGTCCTCACTGTCCAAAACTGTGATTGAAGAAATTCATCTTAGCTAACATCAGCTGTTAGTTGTTAACAAGTTAGTTGTCTAAAGTAATAATCTAGGCTCCCTCTCTAATCATTGTGGAGAAACAGACACCACTAGGGAATAATCAATCCTATCTATAATACAGTTTATAATGGAACAAACTAGCTCTGGACAAGCCTGAGTCTCCTGATTGACTGTAGTGGGAAGTGAGATGATTTGCTTAACCTAGATTCCTGTCTTTTAAACTGCTAAAGTTAGATAAAGTGAACAATATGAGGAAGAGGCAAAGGGCTTAAGCAAACTCTGATGATCTACCTCTTTGTCCTCCTTCCCCTTATTCCCATAAATCCGTGCTTCTCTGACAATTTGATATCATCGTATCTTCTGATTTGCCAAAAGCTCATATTACACAACATACTGCAACTGCTGTTCTGAAATGCTTCATTTGAGTCTTGAAGTGCAGGTATTATTATTGCAAATGACGAATGTATGCATTCCATTTTCAGTAGCACTGTGACTGTATGAGTGTAAGCCTGTTCAGAGTCAAAGTAGTTTTCCTTTAGAAATCTAGACCAATCTATTTTAGATATGGGCAGCTAATACTTTCTCCAGCACATGATTATGTAGAGAAGAGTAGAAACAAATAAAAATATCGTGGAGATAAGACCATGTATATAATCTGTAGTTTGGAATGACCATAAACGTTAATCTAATTTAACACATTTCTTTAGGCATGAAGGGGATGAGGATTAAGAATCTGTTCATCCACCCGTTAGTATTGCATGGTCCAGCATATAGTGGAAAAAATTACATAACTGAATGCCACAGAGGCCTCACAGGTTTGCAGCTGTACTTTGCTCTGGTCTCTATTTTGTATGCTATCATCATTCAATTATTCCTATATATTTTGATTAATTCTTTCAAGCTGGGAGATACCAATAAATCATTAAATATCACTTTATTTTTAATCTCTAAAGTTTTTTCTATTTTATAGTACTGGCTTCCTTTTTCTTGTATGCCCCTAGTCAAAAATTGGCTCATAATTCCATTTTTCTTCTCTGTCTTTGTCACTATAGTGAAAAAAAAAAAAAAAAAAAAAAGCTTTGTATTGGTTTTAAGTTATAAAGCAAGGATTGTCCAGGAAAACATGCACAACAAATGACATTTTCTAACATGAAACCTGCATTTTGAAGATAATTTTCTTCAGATTTTCCTCTGATGAACTGGACTCTTGTTCTTCAACATCTGAATTTTATTATTTGTGATAATGAGCACTGTTGAGCATGTGGGAAGATTTAGATCAAGTGAGACAGCAAGCCAAACCTGAACCTTGACCTTCTCTTCCAGCCTCCTTCATGATGTGCTACCTAGTAGTTTTTATAAAACAGCTCATTTTTGAAATGACTTTTTTTTTGCTTTCCCCATTCAAGAATAACGAAAGAAAAATGAATTTATGTTGTTTCTAGTTTACAGCAAGGTACTTCACACATTTCTATTTATTTTAACTGGCCAGAATACAACAATTACGGTAGCTGTTGTTCATTCCATCACTGAGTATATATGACTTCTACAATGAACTGTAGTGGGTCAAATAGTGGTGACTAATAAGACTAATAAGACTTATTCTATGTTGGAGCTAACAAATCCTTTATCAGTACTTCAACCATTCTGCTTACGTGGCCTCATTGTTAAGATTATGCCTTTCATCTATGGGAACTAATCCCTTTCATATACAATTTTAGCAAGAAGCTTATAAAATGTGTATTAAAGCAGTATTGACTTGTCCAACAATAAAAAGTACAATTAGGCTTCCAACACAGAGCATTACTCATTTGCATAAAAACCTCTCTAACCCATTCCTTTTACTGCAGAATATAACCAAGAGGTTACATTCTGTACCACGCACCAGTAATTTACTGTAAAATCAGTAGATAGCTGTACCTGTGTAATAGTGTTCACTTTCTTTGTGTAAATCTTTTAAAAGTGAATTTACATGCCGAATGTATCAATAGGAAATAATATTAAAGATCATTATACTGAATGACCAAGTACAATGGGTTCCTTTGATAATATCCCATAATGCAATAACTCAAGACTTACTTACTGAGAGTACCTATCCTGATAGCATCACGGGTAGGGTCGTGCTGTAGATGCAGTTTTATCATACTTTGCAGTTGCAATAGCTCATTTTCATAATGTACTATTTAAGCAAGAAGCTTATAAGAACTGTAGAAAAGCAATAATGACCAGTCAATGCATAAAAATATATGAATAGTTAGGCTTCCAACACTAAGCATTTCCATATAAGAAGATTACTTCATATCCCTTTTGCAAAATTTCTCATTCCCACAACCAAATAGGGGCTATTGTCTATTCACTCTCCAAGTACTACACCTCTTTGTAGCACTACAGGAATTTCTTTTTTGTATGTACTCTGGAATATATTAAATTAGATTTGTAAAGTACATACCAACTAGTAAATAGTAGTAAGACATGTTTCATATGGGGTTTAGACTCCCTAAAATTAGCTGAAAGAAAATCAGAACAGACTATTTGCCATTAACTGCTTCTGCCTATAGAGAGCATGGGAATTCCTCATGATGAGAGATGATTAGCCTTCTCTTCACTTGCTTAATAAAGAACAGTATTTCCTTACCAAGGTAACACAAGATGACATTGCCTCAGGTCACTGCAGGGCATGTCATATCATGTAACGCAACACAACCTGATGTAACCTGATCCAACAGGCCATGTGCCTGTTGCCTATTTGTAGAAAACAGTACTTTTTTTCAGCAGAGAGGAGATGTCACCATAGATAACAAAACATTACCTCTACCTTTTAGTCCAAAGGCTCTGTGTTCACAATTAACTTTAGTTTAAGTCCAAATCACAAGAAGTAGGAAAAATTTCCTCTTCAGATATTCAGAGTTGCCTATACTGACAAGGAAATTTCCATAGCTACCTTATAGAGATGCTATCTTTAATCAGAAAGGTTTAGATTACAAAGAGTCTAATTATGCCCTCTAAAATGACCTTACTCATAATAAAAACCCAAAGAAACCAAAACAACAGCAAACCACAAAAAAAAAAACAACAAACCAACAAAGGAAGAAATGAACTCATCAAGACATTAAAACCACTAATGACTCAATTTTTACAGATCTTGGGAACACGTCTGTCTGTTTTGATATCAACACGATCCTCCACTATGGTCGCTATGTGGCTGATACTTTTGAGTGTTGAATGATGGTGGATTTTAAAACTATAACAATGAATTGAGTTATAAATGTTAAGTATACATATTTATTCCATTATTAAGCCAAGGAGACACTAATAAAAACTCAGAACTGGTGTGTTACTGATCAAATGATTACATAGCCAATGAACTTCTTAAAATGTCTAATCTGAGGTGTCAGCATAAAGTCATTTTATTTTTAAAAAATCCCATACATATAAATACCTTAAGGCACTACTTTTGAAACCTTAATCCTCTTGAACTCATTGCTGAAATAAACTCCAAGAGCTAAGGAAAAAAAACATTTTTTGAAATCAGTTGCAAGAGAATGATAAACTAACACTACTACAAGTTAACAAGTAGGAAGCCTAATTAAATCTTAACAGTGTTTGAAAGGTTTGCTGTGCTATGTAAAGTATTATAAATGTTTCTTAGATCCACATGTGATGAAGCACCAAATATAATGTAGAGAAATTCACCCCAAATTTCCCTGATCTTGCAACCCTCAGGTAAGTAGGTGTTCCATAACTAATCAATTTTTACTGCCTCACTCAAAACCAAGTTTTCCATCAAGAGGAAGAAGAGGAAGAGTGAGAAAGGGAAGGAGGGGGGAAAGGAGGGAGGGAGGGATTGAGGGAGGAAGGGAGGAAGGGATTGAGGGAGGAAGGGAGGAAGGGATTGAGGGAGGAAGGGATTGAGGGAGGAAGGGAGGAAGGGAGGAAGGGAGGAAGGGAGGAAGGAAGGAAGGAAGGAAGGAAGGAAGGAAGGAAGGAA